>LKNJ01007410.1:0-13274 GCA_002120245.1 Maccullochella peelii
AACACAACTTGCCAACTAATCATTCACTGCGTCATCCGGTATACAATGGTCTTCATTTCATGTATTAACTGTCTGTCGTTGAATTCAGAATTTCATTCATACGTCTCTTAATTGTTCATCGCTGTGTATTCATTTGATTTGATTGTTAGTCCTTTCTAAGCTTATTTAGTTTATTTGATTCATTTATAAATCTTATTGTGTATGGTTATGACATTATTTTGATCCCGCGCGTATTCATTTGATTCATTTTTGGTTGCATTTATTCATTTATTTGTCTGTCTGGCTTTATCTCAAAGGTGGTTTCCAGAAACCTAGGGGATCATTTCTGTTATTCAGTCAGAAACATTATTTTGGTGTTCCCCCGTGTGAGTCTGTCTGGTAGTTATAGTTGTATGTGTAGTTAGTAGTTTAATAAACTTTCATTCATAAAGAACTTGATCACTATGTGGTTTGTGTGTATTAAGTATTAAGGTCACTGTACACGAGTCAAGAACTCTGTAGCAACCTTTAGACTGAGACTGAATTAGTTAATTGACTATCTTTTTCCCTTTTTCAAGGGTGGTGCCCGGAGGTGAATTTAATGTCAGTTAAATTCTGTTATTTAATATAAATATTGATTATTTCTGATAGCCGAAGTTGAGTGTCATAGCTCTACTTCAATTTACACACATGCGTATTAAGACCCAGGTATTTGGTGCTGCTGTGTAAGACTAATATCGCTACAGTTATTTTGGTGCCCCGTATTTGATAATATAACTTTTACGTGTTTCCCCTACATAATTTTGGTGCCCCGGTGTGAGGCCCTTACCCCTACACAAACATTAACAAATGAGTAGCCTCGTAATATCCATCATATAAAAACATGCAATGGTGTTCAGTTTCATTTCTAACGTGCAGTTTCGTTGGTTCCCTTTGCCTACTGTCTGTTATTATTTGATCCAGAGAATTTTGTAGCAATTAAGAGTTAACGTGTGAATCAGCAGAATTTATAATCAATGCATTGAGTTCAATCAACCCTTAATCTACTTGTTTTGTGTGTAACTGTACCCATCTGTCTCATTTGTCGCAGTGTTGCTTTGAAGTCTGAAATCCGTAAACTCAACATTGTCCATCTGCTGATCTGGGTGCTGATGGCAGCTCAGGTAACACATCTTTTGAAACTGGCACAAACCTTT
Source organism: Maccullochella peelii (assembly GCA_002120245.1). NCBI lineage: Eukaryota > Metazoa > Chordata > Actinopteri > Centrarchiformes > Percichthyidae > Maccullochella > Maccullochella peelii. Next base: position 1,176 of record LKNJ01007410.1, read on the forward strand.
AAAAAACTTGGGGTTTTTTGTTGACTGACAGTTGTAACAGCTGAGCCAGTTGTGACTCTCTCTTATTTTCCAGGTGACAGTGAGCCAGCTAAGCCTGGTGTCCCACAAGGTAGTAGCCTCTCCGTACCAGTGGGAGTACCCCTACCTCCTGAGCATAGTTCCCACAGTCTTCAGCTTCCTGGCATTGCCCCGCAACAACATCAGCTACCTGGTCATCTCCATGATCAGCGCCGGGCTCTTCTGTGTGGCCCCGCTGATCTACGGCTGCATGGAGATGTTCCCCGTGGCGCAGCAGCTCTATCGGCACGGCAAAGCCTACCGCTTTATCTTCGGCTTCTCGGCCGTGTCGATCATGTACCTGGTGATCGTCATCGCTGTGCAGGTGCACGGCTGGCAGATCTACTACAGCAAGAAACTGCTGGACCAGTGGTTCACCAGCACGCAGGAGAAAAAGAAGAAATGAGTTCACCTAAAGCATGCTTAGTGCTGAACTCTTCTGTGTTAGTTTGTAAGCCTTTGGGGAAAAGAGGATCTTAGAGCTGAGGTGTTTTTTGGGAAACCAGTCACTGAACTGGTGGATTGAGCCAGCCAAGACCAAGAGAAGAGACTCCCAAAAGTATTGCAGTCCTCCATCATCTTTTTCTATATTTATATTTGATACAATATCATTGTTCGATTGCAGAAAATTAGTCCCTGGACTGCTTGTGACTGCTGTCGTCATAACTGTACATTAATCATTCAGAATAATAAACTGTAAATGTTTTCCGTTTGTCTGTCTGTACCTCATTGTTTCAGGTACTGACAGGTGTAACTGGAAGAAGACTGTAATGACATGTAAGTTGATGTTTTGGAAACAAATCCAAAAATAAATTTGAATAAAAGACTAAATATTGTTGGCTACCAGTACAAAAATATCAAATTTGCAGGGTTTCACTTCTAAACCTCTTTATTCAGTCATGTTACCTCTTCACCACTCAGCAGATTAAGACATTCTTTGGTAAACATTTTTGGATTACATGTCGTGTGCCAATGAGCTACTTTGTTTTGTCCTTGATTTCATTTTGAACACAGCCTCCGAGCTTTCTCACCCTGTTGTGTGTGTGTGTGTGTGTGTTTGTGTGTGTGGTAAAAACACTCCCTGTGGGGCGAGGCATTTAGAAAGGGAAGTGGGAGTTAGAGGAGTTAAAATGAAATAAAGGTCACAGCTGACAAAGCACATGAGGTCAGAGAAGCAGTGTTTTTCAAAGATGCATTATGGATCCAACTGTTTTCCAGGTGATCTCTGGTTTGAAATAAACTTACACTGATAATTTGAGACATTTAGATAAGTTCAAACAAACATTTACACATGTAGGAAACATATAAATTGTTCAAGAAAAATATCAAATTCACATTCAGCTTTTCACTGTCAAGAGACTTTATTTTATGAATTGAAAGTCAGTCACCCTCAAAGCACAGTTAACCTCTTAAAAGTGTCAGCACTATATATATTTTATGTTAAAATGTTGTTAAATGGTTTCCTGTAATCTACATTGACTTAAGACACCAAAAAAAAAGACATGTTGCATAACATTTCCATACCCTTTAACTAAACAAAATTAACATTTGAAAAATAAACAAAATTTAAGTCTCTCAAATCAATTTCAATAAGACATTTCATGATATAACATCACACAATAGCCTTTTCACAAAGCGTATTGTGGTAAGAATATGTCATACGTTTTGTACATGAACTACAATATATGAGAAAGTGCATGTACATTTTTTACAAATACATGACTTTATAGACACCAAAATAGAATGATTTTAAAATAACCTGCAATATGTTAACTGGTAATGTATTTCCAAATACAAGCATATGCAGCATAACATGTCTGTTCCTCCTTTCGACTAAACCAAATCAACATAATATACAAAAGGTGTAACAGTGAAATCTCTTCAAACCATTTTATTCAAATAAAACAAAACCCTTATGAACCCATAATTGAATCCTCCATAAATCTAAAAAAATCTTGTCAGCAATAATCATAAATCATCATCCAAAACACAACACATACATACAGATTTACAGAGCATGTTCACTCACTATATGGCAATTTTAAAAGTATCAGTATAGTATCAGCTTAATGCCTTAAACAATAATGGTATATAATAACTCTTTGGCCATTACATGGTAATGAACAACTTGGCATGTTTCACTGAAACAACCAGTATCTGCCTTGTTTTGGCAAATAATATTTTGATAGACTGGACTGTCTGACTGACAGTGTTTTTGAGCTTTACTTAAGCATGAACATGTTTCCCTTTCAGGATCTGCCGCACCTGAAAAGAACAAACACTATGTTAGAATTGAGTCATGGAAAGTAATAATGTCATGTTTGTTGATAATGTGACTTATTTGTTTGCTTAATGGTCCAAACATTTTAGTATATTCCTGTTGTGCAACAAGAATCTTATTGCATAAGAAACTAAGCTCCTCTTTACAGTATGTTTTCAAATGCTTCATATTTTGACATGGCATTAGACATCAATTCACACACCCTACCTTTTCACCAATGGGTCCTTCAGGCACCAGCTGAGACGGGAGATCATTTTCAAAGTTCCTGGTCCCGGGGTCTGCTCCGTGTCTCATCAGCAGCTTCACCACTTCCACTTGAGTTTTATGATTTTGCAAAGAGCTGATGATGTGCAGGGCCGTGTTTCCACTGAACGTCTGAAACATACAGACGCGGAATCACACATTACAGTACCTGCAGTTTGTGTATTACACTTTCACTCTGATTTCATTACAACAAAACAACTTACCTTAACGTTTACAATTGACAGTGAAGGTGGCTGATCAAGGAAAATCTTTAACAGCTCCACATTTGCGACCTCAGAAGCCATGTGAAGACACGTCCGTCCACTTTTTAGATCCTGTGGGAATGAAAAATTACACTGCATGAAAACAAGATAATTTTTTCAAGGTGATGGTTCCGTGACTGTTACTAATTTATCACTGGACCACATGGCTTTTTAATCCTACAGAAAGCAGGTGGGAGTTTTGACATTTTGTGTAGGACAAATTTTCGCTGCTAATGTTTCTGTTACACTACCCTTGAGCAAGGACAATTGTTTTTGTAAGAAGGAGGAAACAAAGGAAGCAGTGAAGTGTTCATTTGAACCAAAGTGAAATGCTCTCCCAGAGTTTTAATTGTTACCTTTGTTCCACAGGAGGCGCCCATGAGCAGCAGAGTCTTTATACAGTCAACGTACATCTGTCTCCTCTGCACCAGCTTCGTTGCCATATATGAACAAGGATTTTCCAGACTCCTCAGCTCTTTAACAACGGCATTGTGAGACAAGACTGCTGCATGCAGTGGAGTTAAACCTCCAGACAGAGAACAGTAGTTTCATCACAAAGACATTTTACATGAGCGTCAAAAAATGCCAAGTTTTCAGTTAAATAAAACCTCACCTTCATAATTGAACATTTCAATGTCAATCAGTTGCCCACTCCCTATTAGAGTCCTCCAGATGCTCTGTGGAAATAAGGGTGAAAAAGAAATCAAGATAGTGTAGAAAACATAAAATATATGACAAACAATCTTGAATAACTACACATTTTCTCAACACTTCAGCATGTCATACATAGATATATATTAACAGACAAATATGGCTTTTTAGACAAAATGTAACTTTTTATCTCAAGTGGGTGGGTGCACAGAATTATAAAGTACAGGTTTATTTCTAATTTTTCTCATCACATGATAAGTCAAAGGTCTATGGCAAAGAAACATCTGATAAACTTGCATAACAGGCTTGGTGTTTTACATTAACAGCGCTAATACACAGTTACACATTAACAAGTCAGATAAGCTGCACCTAGCATCCTGACAGATGCTCGGTTTGTTTTGGTTTTACATAGACTCATAAACAGTTTCCTGATAGCAGAGGGATATTGACTCAATTCCATGTCCAATAGTGTTAAATTAAGTATGAATCAATAAAAAAAAAAAAGCTGATGACAAGATTAATATGATCTGTGAATTGTTTGGTAGCTATTTAATATAAAATGTGCTTCCAAAAATATTATTTTATTTTGTTTTTGTTGTCCCTTTTCTCCCACTTTGGCATGCCCAAAAAACACATTCTCACGCAAACTTAATTGTATTAAAATGTCAACAGCCACCTTTAATGTAAAATTATTTCTCTATTATCCTTTTTACTTTAATTTTAACTGTTGCAGGAAGTAGCCGCATTTTTGCACGTGTGCAGAACAAATGGGGTTTCCTGTACGGGTCGGGCAATGACGAGCACCACAAACAAAATTCCTCTGGATATCTGATCCTTTAAAAGCTAACAAGGTCATACAAAGAGTTTCATACACCAAGTTTGATTTGAATGTGTGCACTGTGGTTCAACATGAAATTAATGCATCTAATAATGCTGATCACTTTCTTTATTTTGTGTTTGATGGTATAGATGGCTGCAGGTGGACTGGTGTTTACACGGTCGGTGGGAACTACGGAAGAGTCTTCAGGTGAGTCCAAATCCTGCGTATCTTCATCATTTTAATATAACATTATGCAATTCTATAAAAGTTCATTATTGTTGTATGATTTTTACTTTAACTGGTGCACGTTAAGACAGGTGCTTTTCTTTGACACACATTTGTAGATGTTCAACCTCAATGGACGACATCCTGGAAGAAGAGGAACATTCTGCAGACCAACTGAGACAACATCTTCTCCGAGCTGAAGCTCTGAGGGAAGAGATTTTCTCAGTTTTACCAGCTGCTGTGTTTAATGTGGAAGGAATTGAGTTGAACATTGAAAGCATACAAAATATTTTAAATTGAGTGGCATCTTGGTTAAGAAAAAGAAGTTATGGAGTAGAGAGAAGTGGAGCTGCCACAGAGTTGCTTAGGTTCCTTTGATTCCAGCCTACGCCTAAAAGAACAATTGAGTTAATTTACGGTCCAACGTTTAGTTTAAGTATTTACAGTTGCTTTACTATTCATGTAACTAATCTTATTCTCTAGTTTACTGCTGCACCACAACAAATGACTGTCTACTACTGTAATCTAACTCTAAATATAATACACACAAGCATTATAAGAAATATTGATTGGATAAAATAAAACTCTCTCTATTAGGCTGGGTTGCACCAACAAGGATTCATTTTTAAACCACATTAGATCATGGTTTAATGTTAAATTATGTTGCACCAAACTTTAAAACTAGCTTCAAATTAATAAAGATTCACTTTAAACCTCAGTTTAGTTTTTACTCTTAAATTTAATTCTGTTGCACCAAAACTTTAAACTCCAATTTAAAATGTGAACCAGCATTAACTTTAAACTGTTAAGGAATACAGAGTAGCCGCCGAAAGTTAACAGACCCCCCCCCCCCCGCCCACTTTGCTTAATTTTAAATCCAGTTTTACTCATTTTAAACCTAGTTTTGCTAAACTCTGATTAGAACTAATCTTAGATTAAATTCATCTTTGTTGGTGAAACCCAGCTAGGAGAAAGAGGTTCCCGTGTACCCGCATGGCATGTTTTTGTAATGGTGTCTAGTTAAGGATTTTTCATGTTGCCACGGTAACCTAATGGCCCATGGGGTTTGTTTGGCAGCCATCTTGAATTGAAAATGAACCAGACAACATACAAAAACAAATGAACCCACTTTTTCATTCCAACACCCAAAAGAAAGACTCAAAACCACGAAGAAACAACATACAACTGTCTGATCCAATAGCTCAGTGTGATAGAGAACTGCTTTGCGCTTTTGAGGTTGTGAGTTTGCTTCTTATGAAAAGTTTTGAAGTCCAACACCCAAAGTGAAGACTCAAAACCAGTAAAAAACAGAGTTCATTTGTCTGATCCAATAGCTCAGAGTGTTAGAAGCCTGCTTGGCAGATCTGAAGTTGTGGGTTTGAGGCTCATTGAGTTTTAAAGTCCAACATCCAAAGTGAAAAGATAAAAACGCCCGGTTTCTGTACCTCTGTTGGCAGGTTTAGCAGAACGGTTAACACCACTGACTTAGGAACAGGAGATCAGGGTTTGATTCCAGTCAGGGCAAAGCCACATCTTATGTCTTTTTTTTTTCCTTCCCCATTCTCCCTCCATATTTAGAACTTCCGTTTAACTTTACCTCTGTAGGCAGGTTTAGCGCAGTGGTTAACACCGCTGACTTTGGAACAAGAGCTCAGGGGTTCGATTCTAGGTGAGGAATCTACTACTAGTACTAAGTGACTAGACCAAGGTACCTTCTGAAAGTCTACTAGAAGTGATGCAAATGTAAATCCAACAGGTTAAGTGTGATAGTTAGTGACTACAACAATAATTAGACTAAGTGAGTGATGCAGAATGCGATGAGCAAGAAGTAGTTAGTAGAAGTTTAAGAGTTAGCGACCTGCTTTAATTTTGTATATATAGGTTAAAATGTCCTATCAGGTTCACAGATGAGTGTGCGAGTAAGCCAAGTTACATATCCCAAAGGATTAAGCCAAGTCCTTTCAAAGACAGTGAGTCCAATCCATCACAAGAGTCTTGGAGAATGCAGTGATGTTAAAAATGTGAGAGTGAAAGGACAAAGGTTAACATCACAAACATCACTGTGCAAAGCAGTTCTCCATCACACTGAGCTATTGGATCAGACAGTTGATGTTGTTTCTTCATGGTTTTGAGTCTTTCTTTTGGGTGTTGGAATGAAAAAGTGGGTTCATTTGTCTTTGTATGGTTCATTTTCAATTCAAGATGGCTGCCAAACAAACCCCATGGGCCATTAGGTTTCACCAACAAAGATGAATTTAATCTAAGATTAGTTCTAATCAGAGTTTAGCAAAACTAGGTTTAAAATGAGTAAAACTGGATTTAAAATTAAGCAGAGCTCTGTTGCACAATTTAAAAACTAATCTTGGTTTAGTAAATCCAAGTTCATTGATTTAAAGTGAAATTAAATAGAGTTTAATCAATATGGAGATGTATGCTTACCCAAATTAAAATAAATGAAACTCAATTTAAAATATTTTGTATGCTTTCAATATTAAACTCAATTCCTTCCACATTAAACACAGCAGCTGATAAAACTGAGAAAATATCTTACCTCAGAGCTTCAGCACAGAGAAGATGTTGTCTCAGTTGGTCTGCAGAACGTTCCTCTTCTTCCAGGATGTCAAAAACTCAACAATGATGTTACTCTTTACGTTACCCTAAGTCTAAGGCTACTGCTTTTCAATTTAACTAACAGTTGAATATAATTTCTGGTTAGTTAGTTCAGTATGCATACTGACCTAATTTACAAGTTGATGAATAATTACATATACAATCTTATTTACTTATACATTCAAAGTCATTGATATCCAATCGCAGTCACCCAAATGTTTGGAGCATGTAGCATGTGCTCCCATCCATGTTACCCCCAGGTAACAAGGCTGACTGTCAAACAGGAAGTGAGAGATTCCAATTTGATTTATACAAGGGGGAGCCCAGACTGTACAAAGTGGGACAGAGTACAGAGGGGGGTGTTTGGTTGGTACAACTGGTAGACTTGTCAGAGATTGATTGATCTTCATTTGATGTTGGTAAAAAAAATCAACTAATGACTTGTGTTGGGGTTAACACTTAATTCTTACCTGAAGACTGAGAAAATGGCCTTTCTCTGCACACACATGCAAAGGAGAGCGTCCCCAGAGGTCTCGAGTGTTGATTTGTGCTCCATGTGTCAGCAGGTCGTGGACAATCAAGTGCTGATTGGTGGCAGTAGCTATCTGGAGAGCGGTCTGTGTACAGAGAGTAGGGGCTTACAACTCCATGGGTCATGAAATAATATGTGAACGCACTATAAATTGAGATGAACACTTAAATCCTTTTTAAGTGTTTGTACCTGCCCATTGTGTTCCTTCGTGTCCAGAGAGCCACATCTAGCCATGTTTGTAGCAAGCACATAAGCCAGAGCCCGTCTACCTTTTGCCACTGCTATGTGAAGAGATCTGGCAGTTGGAAAAGAAAATGTCCACATATATCCACGTGCAAATTATAACCATGCATCAATGTTTAGCTTACTATACTCAGGAGTGGTAGAGGCTGGACATTTCAACCATTTATCCATTACTCTTATGTAACTTTCAAACGTTTATACATTCATTTTAACTAACTATTTTAACTGTTTATCCACTAACTTCCTTTTAGCTATTTCAACTGTTTATTATTTAATTAGCAAACTATTTTAGCAGTTATCAGCAGGACTTTCTTCATCAATACATACGTGTCACCATCCGCATCTTGCATGTTCAGCACCTCAGGAGAAACTTCTCCAACTCTCTGTGCCTCTCGCTGTATTTGCCAGTGAAATAAAGTCATTTGGACTTCAGCAGTCAGAGCCACTTGTCCCTGTAGAGCCGGATGTTGGATTTGTTGTGGGGTAATGTGACCATTTTCAGGAGGAGAAGGGGGAAAATGACTCTTAATATTGGAGTTGACTGGTGCTGGAGGGCCCAACAGATGAGGACTCATGTCACAGGCAAAAGCTTCCAGTTTTGCAGATTTAAATTTATGCTCCAAGTTGTCATCCTGCGAGCAGTTCCATTTCTAAAAGAAAATCATTAATCAGTAATTATATGCAAGCATGTGAATGTAATTTGTAAAAAACACCCACATTCGGTGATGATTTGCATACCAAGAACTTTGCTTTCTGTTTATCAGTGAAGTGGAGAAATGCTCAACTTCTTCCTCATACTGTTTGTCTGTCCTCATAAACCAAACTAGAAAGGTGAGCACATTTATGAAGAAATAAAGCTAAAACTCCCATATATATTATTTCTTTTTTTACAAACAAATTGATAAAACATGAATAATGGAGTTGATTGCAACATTTTCCTACAATAAAACTTGTATTAAACTTATCTTAAACTTGTCTTATCATGTTCATGTGTTTGTACTTCTACCAGTGACTAACCTGGCGTCTCATTATTAGCAGTTCTTTCACGGTGTTCTTCTTGTGCATGCCTTGGACGTAATCTGGTGGTCTGGGATCAGTGATAAGAAAGCCTGAGGAACAAAAAAAAACATTGGATGTATTTTTCAGAATCACTTTTGTTAGCCAAGTAGGTCTATGTGTACAAATACAAGTAATTTGACTCCGGTTTCGACAAACAAACAGTGGTGAGGGAAGTATTCATATCCTTTTCTGAAGTAAAACGACCAACTCAATACAAATACACTGTAAAAATACTCCATTAGAAATAAAAGTCCTGCATTCAAAACGTTTGAACTCTCATTCAAACTTCTACAATTAATCCTCTAAGGTCCAGTATATTAAATGAGCTGTCAGACTGCTCTGGCAGACAGAAACAAGGGGGTAAATTCAGAGTAAAAATATGATTATCAACATGTCAGGTAACACTGTTGTCTATTTAATTGTATGTAGAATAAGTTAAGAACCTAAACCGTTCACAAAAAAACAAGCAGATAAGGTGTTTATCCTCTTTGGAGGATTTGAAAAGAAACTTTGCTAAAAGGCAGATGCTTTTAAATGACTTAATATCTAAAACAATCATGAATTAGAAACCACTTTAAGTTACTGTTTGGAATAAGCACAGGCTCATTTTGCAATTAAAGCACAAGGTTGCTTAGGTTAAAGTAAGTCATGTTGTGAAATGCTGGCTAACCCTTTGTTCTCCAATGTCAACAGTGTGGCAAATAAAAAAAACACTGTAGTTAGTAGGCGGACTTCATCATTCCCCTGTGTCTTGAAAACAATACAATTTATGTGCGATGGATTTTTGAAGTAAACAATTCTTTGGAAGATGATGAAGGAAACATTGCAATAAAGTTTAACAAAAGAGAAAAAAAACAATACAAGTGGGATCAAATGTTCAGAAACAAGAAGATGAGAGAGAAGATATCATACTTTTGAAAGTGTTGAATGCGCATATCCGATAACCATGATTATAAAAACTGACCTTTATCATTCTGGCTGAAGTTGGTCCCCATTGTCCCCATTATTCTGGTTTCTTTCCCTCTTGAATCCAACATGTTTAAGGAGTCATTTATTAACGCTCAACTCCACTTGGAACTAAAGTTTTTCTTTACCCACACACCTGGAATGTAAAGTGGCTGTCAACACAGTGCAGTCAACTCTCAATGACAAAGTGTAACTATAAAACATGTACGACAGACTCACCTGTATGCAACTTTCTACTTGTCACGGCAAGACCAGAAATGAGGAACAAGTGCCACACAAACTGTCCCACACCTGGTTGGCTCAACTTCCTGGTTGTTACTGGGGTGGGTCTGTTGTTTCAAAATAAAGGTATTAAACATTTTGTCACTACTGAAAGTTAATCCTGGAACTAATCCTAGTAGGTAAATCCGGCTAAATTTTGTTTAATCACTTTTTATTTGCAGATTTCCATTAAATTTCAAGCTGAATCAAAGACTAAAAAGTAAATTGTCTTACTTATTTAAAGAAAAAAAAAGTATAAAGCAAATCCTTATCTACAAAGAGTTTGTGCATATTAAAAACAATATGAAATAATAATATTACATTAATTAATAATATTACAAGTCCACTCCTCAAACAGAAGAACAAGGTACTGAGAGTCAGTTGATATGCAAATGAGGTAAATGTGCTGCATACATAAGCAAAACCACTGAACAATAAAGCCTTTATAAGTAACTCAACTGAGTTTTCTGTTACTTATACATAAAGCAGGCTATATATTAACTAGCAGTTGTTTTTGTAATAGTTTTAAGAGACATTTTCAGACACACAGCAAGGCTGTGAAAGAAAGCTAAATTTTTCATACCTGTCAACTGTACGCTACCACTGGAACATCTGCAGGATGAAGCCTGTGTCTCAGACCTGAAAGACCCAATGTACACTAAATATGAGTGAAAGTATTGTTACGACAGGAAAACCACTTCCTTGCCAACAGCTCCTATTTGTTGGGATTTCCCCCTTAAAGAAACGCAGGTTGTGCTTGGCTTTGGTCCAAACACAGTTCATGCTTGTTTGAGTGCGTGACACTAGTCCTGATGGCAGAGGAATAAGTTCTTGTTTTTAAAGTCACTGAACAGACTAATAGATTTGCAGAAATTGGAGGTACTAAGTTCTGTTTGTGATTAAAAATGTAACTTTTCAATCCTTACATAGCAGAACTGAACATTGTTCACCAAGAAATAATTAGCTAGTTAGCTTTGTTGCCGTCTTTGTCAGGCGATATGCAGTAATCTATCAGCCAGCTTTATATGTGATTTTATTTTATCTTTAAAGACAATCAGTCTACACCTTAAAAAAACAAAACAAAGTGCAACAATGAAATGCAGAACTAAATGAGTTTATTTTTGATGACATCTATTCTCCCGTAAAACCGGTTTCCATTCATAAGAGATGACGACATACACACACCGTTTCCTCATTTCAAACCCATTACATTTCCCATTGAGCAGAGCCTGCTGTATATGAGTTCAGCCCCAAACTTCACCTGGTCACCACATCTGGAACTTCAAATTAAGGGTAAATGTCCCTTTAATGCATTAAGGACTTGAATAGCATTGTACACCTTTTATATCGATTCCACTATGAATGAGTTGAAGGGAACGACATGCAGAGAGCGAGACATATTTTCATTGTTCAGTATGAAACAATTCATCATCAAAAGCAACAGTTTCACAGTTAAAGGTCTTACATGAGAATTGCTTTCATGCTTGCGGTCATTTTAAGTCTATTTCTCTGATTTTGACTGAGTTAAAGCCTCTCTGCTAAAGATTACTTTTCACTTCCATTCAATTCATTCATAAATATCCATTAGTAAATAGCATTTATATCCCAAAAAGAGCACTTTGGGAGGCAGTAATATCATACCTTCAAGTTTAACAAATAACTGCGACTACAGAGCAAGCACTAAGGAACTCCAGCAAAAGGAAGCACTGGCTTTATTTTTATGTTTCAGATCCACACAAAAGACAAATATGACAAATGTTGGGCAATATAATTAGTGGGAATGCTGATTCAGCATTCACACTATTGTTAACCTGTTCTTTATTTTTAGTGGGAATGCTGATTCAGCATTCACACTATTGTTATCCTAAGGTTTATTAGTGGGAATGCT
>LKNJ01007411.1:0-17028 GCA_002120245.1 Maccullochella peelii
GAAAAGAAAAACAAGGATACAAAAAGAATGTAAGCAAAGCGGAGAGCAAGCAGCGAAGCGTCTGCACTGTAAGAAGCAAGAAGCATTAAACCTAGACTTCTTGCGATTCTGTTTTCATCTAGCGGTGGAGTACTTAGCACCGTTATTTGCCCCGTCAACATAACTGGTGCGCATATCCCTGTCCATCGTGCTGGTAATACTACTTTTACTTGTTTATCATCGTCACATAGCCAGAACACATCTGCTAATGGTTGTGTTCCTCTTGCAAGGTATGGAATAGAAAATGTTTGGAGCGTGTTACCTCATCTGATGAAAAGAGGTCGACCATCTAACACTACATGAAATTTCGCTTCTGCAGTTGTGTTACAGAATTTTATCTCCTGCACGTTGTTATACTTTGCTTGTGTAACATGAACTAACTCATACCTACACTGTATCCGGGGATCTGTTTTATTATGTAGGCGTAGTGCCCCTATCATATCATTTCCACGCACTATACAATAGGGGAATGCTGTCCCCTCCGCCATGTTAACTATCGGTGGTATCCAGGATTATTATTATTGATAGGAGTATCAAAGCCTGGAAGGAGCACTATTTGTGGAATTCTTTTGGCATTATAACATGATACGCAAGATCGTTGGCCTACTTGTTTAGCCGAATACTGCATCCATTGATAAAATATTTTGTTCTCATTTTGACGTTTTCAATTCTTAATTTATTTTACGTAATCTTTTACGCACACGCTCCTGTCAATGGGGTTTCGCTAAGTTGGTGGCGACCTTCCTGGACATAGATTCTCCTGAATCTGAATGAAATTTTGTTTCGCGACTTCATATACTAGCAAGACTACAATTATTGTCCCTATTCCCCACAATCCCCTTCTATTGGTTGTTGTGCCCTTATGTTCCAGATGGCCCTGCTTCTATGTCTGCTCCTGGTTCCCTCGGGCATTCTACTGGACTTGTGAGTAGTTTAATTGTGTCTGGTTTACTTTTCTGTCTTGCTGCTAGTGATCCACTACTTGTTGAGCTGCTGCTCGCCCATCTGGCAGCCACTCTCTGTGACCGCCTCTCTCACCGCGGGCTCTGTGATGTCTAGTCTCCTGCGGGGTGATGTCACCTGCCCCTTCTGGGTCGTCTGCTCTGCAGCAGTGGTTGAGATGGAACCCTTACCTTCAATGTTTAGTGCTGTTGGGGTTGCTAAGACTTTGAATGGGCCTTCACGCCTGGGTTGGTCCCACTTTCTTTTGAACACTTTGACGTATATACACTCTCCTGGACGCACCCTTTGCAGATGGTCTGGGATGATGGCCTCCCTTTCTTCTGTGGCACCTTTAACCTGTTGAAATATAACTTTGTGGATTCAAGTTAAATGCTGTACATAACTTGTTAATTCCCTCTCCAACTGCTCAAATGGAGTGCCTTCATACGGACCTCTAAGATATGGCACTGGCATTGGTCGCCCAGTCAACATCTCGTGAGGTGTTAGTTGTGTTAGTCTGTTAGTTTGTGATCTCATGCCCATCAGTGCCAAAGGCAAAGCCTCCATTCAGTTGAGCTTAGCAATGGGGAATGTGTGCGATTGGAGCTGAAAATGCTTTTCTAGTGTTATATTGTGCACACACTTCACACTCATGCAACGTTCTGTCAACTGTAGCTGCCAAATATGGTGACCACCAGGCTGCCTGAAGGCGTTTGATCACCTCCCCCCTTGCGCAATGGTCCTGACCATGCGCGTTTCTGCAACAATGAAATAAGTAACACAAAATGGCCATGGTGGCTTGTCCATAGCCCCTTTTGGGGACCGTCCTGTGTGACTTTGACAGCCCCCCTTTTTATCCATATCGATTTTTCATAAGGATCTGCCCTCTCTTGGGCCATTATAAGAGCAGAGAGTGTTGTGAGAGGCTCACAAACGGCGGCAAACAGCAATGGGGCCATGTTGGTGGCTATTGCTGCCCGTTTAGCAGCCGTTTAGCAGCCCATCTGCTAAGTTATTACCTGTGGCTATTAGGGAGTCTGCTAACAACAATAGTTCAGAGACAGCCTCCCCATGTGTTACTGGGGTGCCATCAGCCCTAAGAAATCCTCTCTGCTTCCAAATGCTGCCGTGTACAGTGCATCCGGAAAGTATTCACAGCGCTTCACGTTTTCCACATTCTGTCATGTTACAGCCTTATTCCAAAATGGAATAAATTCATTTCTGTCCTCAAAATTCTACACACACAATACCCCATAATGACAAAGTGAAAAAAGTTTCTTAGAGAGTTTTGCAAATTTATTAAAAATAAAAAACTAAGAAATCACATGTACATAAGTATTCACAGCCTTTGCCATGAAGCTCAAAATTGAGCTCAGGTCCATCCTGTTTCCACTGATCATCCTTGAGATGTTCCTACAGCTTAATTGGAGTCCACCTGTGGTAAATTCAGTTGATCGGACATGATTTGGAAAGGCACACACCTGTCTATATAAGGTCCCACACTTGACAGTGCATGTCAGAGCACAAACCAAGCATGAAGTCAAAGGAATTGTCTGTAGACCTCCGAGACAGGATTGTGTCAAGGCACAAATCTGGGGATGGGTACAGAAAAATATCTGCTGCCTTGAAGGTCCCAATGAGCACAGTGGCCTCCATCATCCGTAAATGGAAGAAGTTCGGAACCACCAGGACTCTTCCTAGAGCTGGCCGGCCGTCTAAACTGAGCGATCGGGGGAGAAGGGCCCTAGTNAACTGCAAGGTCTCATTACTTTACTGTTGGTGTGTAAGCAAGACACTTAATGGTGGCACATTTAACATCCCCACATACCTACCATTTTTGACATTTGAGTTACATTTAAGTAAAAAACAGGCACAACACTGGTAACCTCCACAGGCCTTAACAATGAAATGTATACGGTGCATCCGGAAAGTATTCACAGCGCTTCACGTTTTCCAACTCCTGTCATGTTACAGCCTTATTCCAAAATGGAATCAATTCATTTCTATCCTCAAAATTCTACACACAATACCCCATAATGACAGAGTGAAAAAAGTGTCTTACAGAGTTTTGCAAATTTATTAAAAATAAAAAACTAAGAAATCACATGTACATAAGTATTCACAGCCTTTGCCATGAAGCTCAAAATTGAGCTCAGGTCCATCCTGTTTCCACTGATCATCCTTGAGATGTTCCTACAGCTTAATTGGAGTCCACCTGTGGTAAATTCAGTTGATCGGACATGATTTGGAAAGGCACACACCTGTCTATATAAGGTCCCACACTTGACAGTGCATGTCAGAGCACAAACCAAGCATGAAGTCAAAGGAATTGTCTGTAGACCTCCGAGACAGGATTGTGTCAAGGCACAAATCTGGGGATGGGTACAGAAAAATATCTGCTGCCTTGAAGGTCCCAATGAGCACAGTGGCCTCCATCATCCGTAAATGGAAGAAGTTCGGAACCACCAGGACTCTTCCTAGAGCTGGCCGGCCGTCTAAACTGAGCGATCGGGGGAGAAGGGCCCTAGTCAGGGAGGTGACCAAGAACCCGATGGTCACTCTGTCAGAGCTACAGCATTCCTCTGTGGAGAGAGGAGAACCTTCCAGAAGGACAACCATCTCTGCAGCAATCCACCAATCAGGCCTGTATGGTAGAGTGGCCAGACGGAAGCCACTCCTTAGTAAAAAGCACATTGCAGCCCGCCTGGAGTTTGCCAAAATGCACCTAAAGGACTCTCAGACCATGAGAAACAAAATTCTCTGGTCTGATGAGACAAAGATTGAACTCTTTGGCGTGAATGCCAGGCGTCATGTTTGGAGGAAACCAGGCACCGCTCATCATCAGGCCAATACCATCCCTACAGTGAAGCATGGTGGTGGCAGCATCATGCTGTGGGGATGTTTTTCAGCAGCAGGGACTGGGAGACTAGTCAGGATAGAGGGAAAGATGAATGCAGCTAAGTACATTGACATCCTGGATGAAAACCTGCTCCAGAGCGCTCTTGACCTCACACTGGGGCGACGGTTCATGTTTCAGCAGGACAACGACCCTAAGCACACAGCCAAGATATCAAAGGAGTGGCTTCAGGACAACTCTGTGAATGTCCTTGAGTGGCCCAGCCAGAGCCCAGACTTGAATCCGATTGAACATCTCTGGAGAGATCTGAAAATGGCTGTGCACCGACGCTTCCCATCCAACCTGATGGAGCTTGAGAGGTGCTGCAAAGAGGAATGGGCGAAACTGCCCAAAGATAGGTGTGCCAAGCTTGTGGCATCATATTCAAAAAGACTTGAGGCTGTAATTGCTGCCAAAGGTGCATCAACAAAGTATTGAGCAAAGGCTGTGAATACTTATGTACATGTGATTTCTTAGTTTTTTATTTTTAATAAATTTGCAAAACTCTCTAANAAACTTTTTTCACTTTGTCATTATGGGGTATTGTGTGTAAAATTTTGAGGACAGAAATGAATTTATTCCATTTTGGAATAAGGCTGTAACATGACAGAATGTGGAAAACGTGAAGCGCTGTGAATACTTTCCGTATGCGCTGTATGTGACACACACCATATGCTGAATCTGTATATACATTAAGACGCTTCCCCTGTGCTAGTTTACATGCTTTACACGGCTGTTAAAGCTTTGATTTCTGCTAATTGTGCAGAACATGGTTGAGCAATTTTAGTTGCCTGAACGTCTGTAAAGGTGTTTATTTAATTGCACTATGGTGTAACCCGCATGGTTTCCTGTAGCGTCTCTAAAACAGGAGCCATCTACAAACAACATAAGATCTGCTGTAATTGGCTGGGTGTACAGGTTCATGCGCTCACATGAAGATATCTGCTTGGACACAGTCATGTGGAGTTCCATCCACAGGCAACACCATCTGGGTTGCCGGATTCACTGTGTTACAACGTTGGATGGTAAGTTCAGCTGCTGAGAGTATAACCTCATAACCTGTTTTTCTAGCTTGTGTTAGAACGAACCATGGGCTTGTGAGCAGAGCAATTGATGAGATGTGTACAGGATCACTGGATGTCCCATGGTTAAAGTGGAAGCCTTTTGGAAAGCAAAAGCTTCTGCAGCCAAGCCTTGATAACAAGGTGGCAGGCCTGCCTCAGTATTGTCTAATTTGGTGCTGTAGTTGGCTATTGGCTGTTTTTGTGTTGACTGCATTTGCATATCCTGATCGTTCCGCAACATATAAATGGAAAGGCTTGGAGTTGTCTGGGTTTCCGAGTGCTGGGGCAGACTGCAAGTCTCTTTTTAGCGCCTGGAAGGCTCCCTCCGCCTCCTCTGTCCACTGCAATTGAGCAGAATTGTTAGTCTGTCCTGCTGCCCATATGAGGGCTCATAGAGGCGCTGTTTTAACAGCATAGTCACAGATCCACGAGCGACTGTATCTTGCCATCCGCAGAAAAGAGAGCATCTGTCCCAGCATTTGCGGCTTGGGGGCTTTAGTTATGGCTTCTATTTGTGATGGAGCAATTAACCTCTAACTTGCTAGCAATGTTAGCACTGCAACAGAGTCCTTCTCACACTGATGTTTTGTGGGACTGCAGATCAACAAATCGTCCACATACTGAATTACAGTACTTGGGACGTCTAGGTGTTGTAGATCTTGGGCCAATACCCTGTTAAATATGGAAGGACTCTCAACGTAGCATACATAAATCATATTACCCTGTACCAGAGTGCACTAGGTGGTATGTTGGTGAGCAGTGTATGGAGGTCTGGGACGATGGTGTTTCAGCATCGACAATGGAGTTGATAGCCCTTAGGTCATGTACCAATTGATAATCAGCAGAGTGTGGCTTTTTAATTGGAAAAATTGGAGTGTTGCAGGGGCTTTTAGTTTTTATCAATACCCCCGCTTTCAGCAGACCCTCAATTGTGGGTCTGATCCCTTCAATAGCATGCTGCTTCAGTCGATATTGTTTTCTATATGGTCCTGGTTTAAGCTTTATGTGTATGCATTGTGCTGATTTGACTAATCCTACATCTGTCTTATGTCTTGACCATATTTCCTGTGGTACTTATTTCAGTAGATTTACATGTTCTGTTGTCAGTGGCATCTGAGTGGGTGTCCTATTGTTCACTAAGACTTTTTCTGTTATTCCTTCATCACATGCCCGTAAGGATATTCTGATGTTTTGTCCATCTGGTGAGGTATGAATGTACTTGTTGCCAGTGGTTTTCCGCTCCTGTACGTTCAGTGCTGCTTTTACCATTGGACCGAGTTCATGGGATTCATGTTCTTTTGCCATCAGCAGTGTGATTTCGGTGGTGGAGTTTCAGATCTGGAACCAGTCTTTCAACTCAGGGTGGAGTGTCACAGCTGCTGCTGCTCCTTGTGGTCCTATGTACGCGTCCTGGGTTATCATATAATATGGTTTTCTATTGATTAGCTACCTTAACAGCATTCCTCATAATCCTTATGCTTTTGTTGTTCATCATACATAAGAGTACAATGGAGAGGAAATTGTGGTTCAATAGCATGTTCCACCTGAGTTTACACCCATGATTTCCATGTGTTCCATATTTGGAGAAGACTAGATTTTGGCATCAGTCAGAGCCAATATACCAAAGGCTGAACTTGGTTGATGGTCTCCCGTTTCTTGCTGATGGATCTTCTGGAAAATCTACATAGAGGCCATCCTGGGTGCACATAATGTTGGCCTTCAGAGGACATAAAATGTCTCTTCCTAGTAGATTAATAGGTGTGCTGTCTGAATATAGCAAGGGTGCAACTATAGTTTTTCCTGCAATTAGCATTGGGACTGGCTGTGTTAGGGGTATCACTTGAATTTTCCCAGAGAAGCCTACAGTCTTAACTGATGATGCGGAGAGGGGGAGTTTAGAGCCGGTTTGTCCAATACATGAGTAGGTGGCCCCTGTGTCAATCATGAAAGAATATTCTTGATCTTGTATTGTTACAGGTCCTCGAGGGAAGGTAGATTGCAGCCAATCACCTTCTCAGCAGAGCGGATGATACGCTGCAGTCTGCCCTTGTCCTTGGCAGTGGCAGCAGCGTACCAGATGGTGATGGAGGAGGTGAGGATGGACTCGATGATGGCGGTGTAGAAGTGCACCATCATTGTCTTTGGCAGGCTGAATTTCTTCAGCTGCCGCAGGAAGTACATCCTCTGTTGGGCTTTCTTGGTGAGGGAGCTGATGTTCAGCTCCCACTTGAGGTCCTGGCTGATGATGGTGCCCAGGAAGCGGAAGGACTCCACAGTGCTGACTGGAGAGTCACTCAGGGTGATGGGGGTGGGTGGGGTTGCGTTCCTCCTGAAGTCCACTACCAACTCCACTGTCTTTAGAGCATTGAGCATTGAGCTCCAGATTGTTCATGCTGCACCAAGTCACCAGATGGTCAATCTCCCACCTGTAGGCAACTGGTGTTATTAACTCCCCCTTGGGCTCCTCTGGGCCTCCCTATTGCCAGTTGGCCGCTGGACCTGTCCATGGGTTTGTCCAGCAGTCCCTCCGATGATGACCTACTTGCTCACATCCCCAACAGACATCATCCTCAGCTTGCACTCGGTTCAACTGTGGATTGGACTGGGAGCGCCTGTACTGTTGTGTAGAAGGACCCTTTTTTCCTCCATAACGGGGTGGTCCTCCTCTTTGTCCCGGATGTCCTCTGGGGCAATAATTGCCTTCAGTTCCACCAGGCTGATTAACATGCAAATGAATCAGTGCTAGCGTTACAGCTGCAGAGTTGCCTGGTGTTGTTTGTTCTGGTCCTTGCAGGACCTGTGGCTGAGCTGGCGTCTGGGGCGTAGCTTGAGTCTGAGGTGCCATTGTGTTTGAGCCTGATCTGTGACTAACATTGGGGCCTGAGCCTTACACACTCTTGGGTGCCAAAACCCATGTTGTCCACTCTGTTTCCAGACACTGCCGCTGGCAGTTTTGCTGCCTGGAAGATTTCTTCAGTTATGTGTTTTCCAGCTGTATGCATGAGTAGGGCCTTGATGTCACCTAGTGCCAACTTTACTCCTGCTATACTTTTCTTCCAGTGAGATGATCCATTTGTTTGCTCCTTCATGGAGGTCTGGCAGCCTGCTTGCCAGTCCAACCATATCCATGAATGACCATGGCGCATATTGAGTATGTCCCTTTGCTTTAGTTATTAGGGGGCAGAGGAACTCAACTTCTTCGTTTTCCTGTCCCCTTTCTGGCCTTGTTCCTGTAAGCCATGAGTTTACGGGATTTCTTGCCCTGAACTGTTTTCCACTTCTTAGTATGCCTGTTGTTTCTTTCGGCATGCTGGTTGAGTCTTCCATCCCTCTCAACTGACATAGATGGAGGTCCGTTACATTTGACATCCTTGCTCTGACGTTGTCTAGTCAGCGTGGCCTCACCTCAGCCACAGGATCATCTGATGTCATGTAGCCATTCATCTGCACTTGTTCATGGACAGCTCATGGATGCTCTTGCACTTTCCTCCAAAATTTAATGCAGCTCTGCCTCCAGTCATCTCTCTTCCTCCCATAACGCCATGAGGTCTTGTTCAAATGAGATGGCTGCAGACATCAGGCTGGATGGAGCACCTGTAGGGACAGGGTGGAATGGAGCATCTTCTACCTGTGTCTCCTGTGTTGTTCTTGCGACGCTGTCTGCTGACAGGCTTTTCCTTGCTTTACGGTGACGGGGTAATGAAGGTGCTCCTCTTTGCACCCTCAGCCTGTAGCCCTCTCTGTCATTGTCGCTTGATCAGTCACTTCTTTCTGCCACTTGCTGATATCTGCTCCTGTGAGCCTTGACGATGGGGTCCTCACTTTTGTCTTTTCTCTTTTGTGGCTTTGTCCTACTGATTGTTTTCAAGAAAAGGCTGCCATCTGGTGGTGTGTATGTTCCTCTGGTGTACTCAGCCTCTTCTCCGGAGGACGTGTCTTCTTAAGATATTTTTGGCTCACTGCTCATGTGCCCTGACTCCAAGCTCTCGTGTTCATGTCTTCTTCCGTCTCTGCTCTGATGGCTCTCACTCCTCCCCTTGCCACCTGCTGGTGTGCTCAGCATCATCTTGAACTTCCCCTTCAATTTGCCTTCCATTTCCAGTTCCCCCTCTATATTGTCTACATCTGTCACCACAAATTGTCCTATTTTGGACAATTTCCTGTTTGGAGAGTATGGTGGTGGTCTGACGGGCCATGATGGGGCAGTGGACTTCTGATCTTGTCTTTTTATTTTTTCAGTTTTATTGTCTTTTCTCTGTATTTTCCTGTCCAACTGCATTGTGTTTGCATATGTGTCTGCATCCTCCGTGTCTAAACCATTCCATCGCTTCTTTTTCTCTAGCTCTCTTGCCTTCCCGTTCATAGCTCGTATCGTTAGCCTTGTAGTGCTTTATGTTGACTTCCACTTCATCGCAGCAGGCTCCATCATAGGTGCCTTCTTTTGGCCACTGCAGTTTTCCTGCTGTTCGTCCATGCCACCTTTTCATGCACAGTTGGATCTGTTTTTCATGATCTGGATATTGTTTTATCAATTCCACTGTCAACTCACCACCTCCCTTTGTTACTTTTGCCCCCATGTATGCTTGTCGGGCGCTGCTGGCTAGTGATCTGGGGACTTGTGGCTCTTCGTCTGACTCTTTTGTTCTTCGAACACAAGTATTTTACCAGCAGTGATACCAGGCTTATATTTTCTTCTCCTTGTGGGGTCAAATTCTAATTTATCTGTCCCTTTGCCTTGTGGGGTTCTAACGATATAGCCAAATTTACCTGTTTCCCACTTAACTCTTCTGGGGACATGGTGATACACAGCCATGGATTCACTGTTACCTGGTTTTGTCCCTGTATCCCATACTCTGTTGGTACTCCTAGTATTGGATTCAAAGGGAGCGTTGCCACTGCACTGGGATGCTGGCACAACCGCTCCAGCACCTGAGCCAAATTTGTCACGGTCCACCACCCACGTACCATCTCCAGGAGAAACATGCAGAAAGGTCCTCAGGAATTAGTTTGACTTGTTCTTTCATGTCAGCTAGTGTTGGCCATGTTTCAAGCTGGCCGGAGACGAACGGTTCAGTGGAAACAGCTGATCAGTTATGTGAGTTAAATGTTTGCTACGTCAGAACTTCGGCCAAGGTGTTTCCAAATCCCATTTAGCATCAACTCTTTATCAGCAAAGGCAAAAACCACCTCAAGAGAGCATAAAAACTTTTTTGCTCAAATAGCAAATGAGATTATTGGATTTGTACATGACTGCATGCTATTTTTTGCCAAGCTGTCGGGCCACCACTGAAATATCTAAAGAACCACTGGACGGATTGCTATGAAATTTTACTTTTTATATTTTTTTAGGTTTACGACCAAATACCTGCAAAACAAATGACATTCCCATCAGCCTCCGCTGTACTTTGTAGGTATAATGTTTACCGTGTTTACCATGCTAACATTTGCTAACTAGCACAGAACACAGAGCCTGAGTGATCACTGACATGCGTATGCACAAACCACAGAGCCATTCTAGTTCAAGGTAAATTGTGCAGCACAGTTTCATAGAAATGCCTTTCATTTGTGTGGCATATAAGCGCTTTACATGGAGATAAAATATTGCAAAAATGTATGCTCACCTTAAACAGCTTTAGACTCTTTCGCTTGTTTATGTATTTCAGAAATTACTGTGAGCCTGTAATGTGAAGTGGAGTAAAGAAAACCTCCCCTAAAACAGCAACTTCCTACTGTGGCAAATATTGTACATGAAAATTTAGATTTGGTCAATAAATGAGAATGGCAAGTTTATTTCACAGAGTTTCCATTTGAAGATTGGAAGATAGAGCCATGGAATCAGTGTTTGCTGTCCTAAATAATAAAATACTGTAGACCAGCAAAATTACAAGTGGTCACATCAAATATTTCGAAGCCTGTGTCTTTGCTACTGAGGAACCCATCATAGTTCTATTATTTTATAATTTTAACAGGTTTTTTCCTTCACCATTTAGGGCCAACAAATATTTTGATATAAAATTGTGAATCTAAGGACACGGGACACAATAAGAAGCTCCTTCCTAGCAGCTGAACCTTGAACACAGAGCACAGAGATTACATCAGTCAATCAGTCAAATATGAACTCTTCAGATGGATGAAAATACTGTCAGTCATTAATTGCACAAGACAGTAGCCAATTTAAGTGTTTCTGTGAAATTAAGCTAATCATTCAGCCTTGTGGTGTTCAGTTCTATTCACTGTACGTGGCGTGCCTTGCAGCACTGAAATAAATGAATCAATAAATAATTAATACAAATGTAATCACAGTGTAATGAAAAATGACCTTTTCATCTTGTTAGCTACAGTATAATGTGATACAACTCTCTCACAAAGTAGGACATATTTTTAAAGATTGCATTAATATCCCAAATACATTTATTTCCTGTGGAAAAGTGGATTTTTAATGTTATGTTGTACCACAGAAACATTCCAAATGCAGAAAAAAATGGGAACCTAAACAAAAATGTCCACTTATTTATTCCACCAAGGTGATGTTTCGAGCACAAATAAATATTTGCTAAAGATGACATGTTTTGATAAGCAAGAACAAAGCATTTCTGATTGGAGTTCAGTGAAATTATGGTTCGGAACAAAGCTGTAGCATGAATCTCACAGCTAGCTTGACAGAGTAGAGAATACATGGTTTAGTTACATTTGTTTCGATATACTTAAATATAAAGAGAAATAAACGCACAGCTTTGTGTGGAATTGTTGATTATCATGAGGGAGACACAGATGGAACATGGTATGTTGGCTGTTTTATTAAACAAGTTAAAGTAAATTCAACAGTTTATTAAATAAAATGTTCCACAGATTCAGGTGATGACCACAGAGCCTCCCCGGGGACACAGGAGAGGCTTCCACTGCCTGTGTGCAATCCACGATGTTTTTAGTTTTTTTTGGACCGGAGGAACTTTTTCATTTGGAGGAACCCCCCCCCCCCGTTTTTCTTTGCACTTAAACAACTGGGAATGATCGTATTTCTTAGAACGCAGTTTTGAGGGACTTCTTTAGCTCCTACTAGGTACTCTCTCAGCACAAGAGGAACCTTTGACACAATGATTGGTCCAGTCACTTAAGTGTTCATTGATTGGTCGAACAGATGAGCCACTGCAGTACCGGCAATCACCATCTTTAAAAACCCTGTGTAACAGCTCGTAGCTTTAAAAAATGGACCAAAACACGGAAAAATGGACCAACAGTGAAGTCCAGGCTTTATTGAGCTTATATGCGACGTGGGAATACAATGTGAATTTGACTTGAAATATAAAGATTTTGTGTGTGACGTTGCTATACCAACCGCCGGCCGGCTTACATCAGTTTAGCACTGCTATTTGTGGTGCAAATGAAAAGAAAAAATGGATGCATTTCACAACATTGCAATGGAGTTGAGAGAGTTACAAATTGTTTTGTATGAGATAAGTAGAAATTTGAAAGAATTGGTAAAAAAAACAACACTTTCAGTTTCAGAGTCTTAGAGCCTATTTTCTATATGCTTTGAATTACACATGAAGCTTTACTCACTTATAATCGATGCATCACACCAAGACATGTGTCATTAGCTGTTTGAGCTGGCTCCTGTGGGACCCCAGGTTCCTGATGGTCATCAGGTTTTAGTTGCTCATGAGGGAAGGAAACACCATTCTTTTGTGCTACAACACAGCACAGGCCCAGATAATCTTGCACACCTTTCCTTGTTGATATAACAATCTACACCCAGATGCATCCAGGCACAGTCATCTTCCTTTAAGAAGGCCAATGCTGCTCATGTTTGGAAAGCTGGACATTGGTTGGCCTGCTCACCTGCAGTGTATTGGAATCTTATGTATCTCCGATTTAGGTTAATAATGCCATTCCACATGATGGGTATGATACGGCTTACTGCTGACTGAGGTATTCCAGACCTGTCGGCCAGTTCCCTCTGAAATGTCCCTGTTGCAAGGAACCCAAGAGTTGTTAAAACCTGATGATTGACAGGAATTGCATGGTTTCTCTGGGTCTGGTCACTGTACAGCCTCCACGTCCAGTCAGTATGAAATTTGAATACAATCCTTAAAATGTCATAGTGCATGATTCTCAGCATGTGGTATGTGACAGTAAGAAAAGTACAGTAAGAAACTCATATATTAACAACAGTCTGGACCCTGTAGGCCTGAACCCCTGATGGTTATGGTCAACCACTGAGGTTCAATTTGTGTCCAGCTCTAAATCACTGAAAATGATGAAGTTGCTGCCGATGTGTTGATGTAAGCAGGTGTTGCTCCATCAGGGACCGGGCCCATCGGCATGACTTTGTGATGATGGACGTCCTGTCAGGCGTTGTCTGATGAAGATGACGCTCCACAGTCAGGCCCTGGGACCAGGCAGATGACCTGATCCATCATCGCACAGACACACCACTGCTTATAACTAATGCTTTTATTTTGCAAGCTTTCAATGGAAGTGCTTACGTCCTGGATCCCGTTCTCTAAACAAAGATGACATGATGTATCAAGGCAGAAGGGCAGAGCCAATCAATAGCTAGCCTGGCCAATGCATCACCAGGGCAGGACACTATGATCCTGCTCTCCATCACTCTGCCCATAGACGATGGAACTTCTCTCTCTCATGTGTTTAACTCCCTCGTGGCTTTTCACTGGCTTCCTCACTATTAAAATGTTTGGCTGGTGGTTTATTTCTCAGACAAGTCTTGCCATATTGGAAACTTATTTACAAGCACAACTTTACTCTTCATAATGTTCCTATTTGGGAAAGCACCATGAAACAAAGGTCGAATATCTAGTAAACAATTTGATTCTGCTGGCAAAATATTATTTACACAAATAACAATTACAAATAATAATTGTAACTGTTTTTGAAAAATTTAAAAATAAATTTTCTGTCTTTTTAAAATCCTTGAGACATTATTTTACTTCTTAATTTCTTGTATTTGTGGCAGTCATGTTGTCAGTTGTATTGTAATGAAATAATGTCATGTTTTTCAGATGCTTGAACATTTGTGTTCAATAAAGTGAGAAGGAAAAAAAAAAAACCTTCAAACTCGTCCATCTTGAATGAAAAGCCCAGCACGCACAGTGGGCGGCTAGTCTCAAAAATTGGGAGGTGCAACGACTTGCGATGACTACACGCTCGACGCTTGGGCCGGGGAAACTGTGTCGAGCCTAAACAAAGCTTCAGAGTGCTGTGAGTTGTCAGTGTGGATTGTTAGTCCCATCCTTCTCCCACTCAGCTGGTCAAATCCAATCAGTTGTCAAACAGCTTGTCTACCTGGCATCCAGTGGTGTAAAGTACATTTATTGAAGTGCTGTATTTCAGTACAATTTTGACGTACTGGTTGTTTACTTGAGTATTTCCCTTAATATACTACTTTATACTTCTACTCCACTACATTTCAGAGAGAAATACTGTACTTTTTACTGCACTGCATTTATTTAACAACTGTGGCTTCAGATTTACATCAAAAACATGATGAGTTTATACAATACAATCATTAGAGATGAGATTAAACCAGTGATTCTCAACCTTCTTGGCATGTGGCCTCTTATAAAAGAAATAGTGTCTACTTGTGTCCCTTGTCATGTTTCAGGTATCTATGAGTTCCATTAAAGAGACATTTTGCTTTTAAATTCTCACATGGTTTCATTTAAGGAAGTGTTCGAGGCCCAAGGAGGTCAAATGATCCATTATTTCACAAAAAAGCAAAGATTAGAGAAAAGGAAAAGGAAAAAAATACAGGTTTGTGTAGCAGAACATCTTTCCTCTCCCATTATCTCATGACCCCTCTGATTTATCTTGTGTCCCTTTGGAGGGGCCCGGCCCTTGGGTTGGGAATCACTGGACTAAACTACCGAACTGTGTACAAAGTAGTTAAAACTAGCTCCACCTCGAGCAGCTACAAACTGCTGTAGTTGGTTTAGAGTGGAGCAAAAACGCTGCTCGCCAGTTTCTGGCGGTAGCTTCATATTTAGTGTACAGACATGAGAGTGATATCAATGTTCTCACCTAACTCTCTGTAAGGAAGCGAATAACCGAATTTCCCAAAATGTCAAACTATTCCTTCCCATTTGGTAGACTGACAGGAGTCTCAGCCTGGCACAGCACACCCAAACATCCTCCCTTTTGACCAAATTTGGATTTCCAAGACAGGAAATCCCATTGCCCATTTTCTAGGCAAATCAGCCAGCAGAAACAGAGTTCACGCTTTGAAATGTCCATTCAGAAACATGGGTAACGTCACAGACACTTTGTCCATGTTTTCCAGGGTCTGTGCTTTCCTTGTTGTTATAGCTGTAACATCTCACTGGCAACTAACACAGCACTGACAAAAATATGACATTTCTGGAGTTCACTGCAGCAGACAACAATTGCACCAACTAACAGGTAGTGGAGGTCTACTGCAATGTACAATTATAATTTCCAAAAACAAATGGAGTATGCCCACTGTCAGCATCACAACAAGGCAGGCAGGTGTGAAATTATAGGATGCATTCCTACAAATGAATCTGCATGCTGCATAAGTGTAGGACACAACAAATCTGGAGCATTTAATCCATTTTAAAAAGCTTAATAAAGATACAGCAAAGTGAAGAGTATACGTAAAAGAAACAGGAGTGAAAGTGATGAGAGTGGACAATAAACACTGTGTCATCTCATCTGTGTTATTCAGAATGTCCGTGTCTGTGCTCCCTCAAGGCATTTCTCAAAGTAGATGCAGAATTATCTCACATTCCACCAAATGTTAATTTGAAAGAATGCAGTCAGTACATTTGGCCTCATGGACTTCATGCTACAGTATGTTGAGGGGATGTTAGTTTCCTTCTACTA
Organism: Maccullochella peelii; assembly: GCA_002120245.1. NCBI lineage: Eukaryota > Metazoa > Chordata > Actinopteri > Centrarchiformes > Percichthyidae > Maccullochella > Maccullochella peelii. The sequence continues at coordinate 15,802 of LKNJ01007411.1, forward strand.
CCTCTTTATTTCTCCTTTCATAAAAGGAAAACGTCTGCTGCTTCCATCTGAGAAGGAATCAAACCAGCCAATCGTTTCCTGTCTGTCTGACATCCTGAAAAAATTAAAAGCAACATTGAAAATGCAGGAAAATATTCACTCTTTGGAGGCTGCTCTGTATTAACATGTAGAGATGGCATGTGACATACCTTTCTCTTTGCTCCCCAATCATACAACAGGCAAGACGCTCCTCAGGGCAAAACTAGGTGTTGAAGGCACTGATCACTGATGTTTTTCTGTTTTATGGTATTCAGTATGTTTTAATGGTAGAAACCTAAACTCTCCATTACATATCTCATACTAATAAAATTCTTCTTCATCAAATAATATGGTTCAATTAAGTTAGACAAAGGGACAAAGAAGCAAATTGGAACCATGTATTGGTAGCAAGTGTGTTATGAAAAGGAGTGTAATTATATGCACACCATAGGCAGGTGCCAGGCTATTGGATCACAAACGAAAAAAGTAATGCCCGCAAACTATCGACAAATGTATTCAAATAGATGTCAAGTTTGTAACAAATAACATTGTCTATCAAAGAAAAAAAATGTGGCTTTTGTTTTTCCCTAATACATTTTCAAGGAAACATTGCTGCCTGCAAAACTTTTTTTCAGTCAAGGAAGGGCTATATACCACACTGAAGTTGGAGGGAGACAGTTGGGGAGGACGGTGGGCAAACAAAATGCAGCACTGTCTTGTGCTTCAAGCAAGTGTTGACTATTTTATTATACCACCATCTTTCCCTAACCATAATTTAGTGGTTTAAAATTTCAAGTAAGTGGCTGATTTATGTATGCATGCAATTATATATATATATCCATGCATCCATTTTCTTCTCCTTACCCAGGGCTGGGTCGCGGTGGCAGCAGGCTTAGCAGGGTTGTCCAGATGTCCCTCTCCCCAGCAACGTTTTCCAGCTCCTCCTGGGGGATCCCAAGGCATTCCCAGGCCAGATAAGATAAACAATCCCTCCAGCGTGTTCTGGGTCTACCCCGGGGTCTCAACTGGCTCTACTCCGAGCTCCCTCCAGATTTCCGAGTTCCTTACCCTATCTGTAAGAGTGAGCACAGCCAGAATCTGCAAAGAGCAGAGATGTAATTCTGAGGTCACTAAACAGTCTCCTCCCCCTGGCTGCGCCTTGACATCCTGTCCATGAATATCACAAACAGAATAGGTGACAAGGGGCAG
>LKNJ01007412.1:0-12553 GCA_002120245.1 Maccullochella peelii
TCTTATGTACTTTTATTAAACTGAAGACAATTAAATGTGATAACATGTTTTAAAAATCACATGAATTTATGACAACTTGTATGCTGGATAATTCTCAACCATTACATTTTTTTTTTATTCATTAGCATAATTCACTCTTGATGTAAAAATACTGATTCATTCTGCCACTTTAGCCATACAGCCATAAAATTTTATTTTTAATAAGATACATCCTTAAGCTTTAGAATGATGTTTATAGAACTATGGGTTCAATAAAGAAAATGAAAGGACAGTCCAACTAGGATCCCCTAGAGAGAAGTGTTGGCAGCAAACTGCTCATTACCTAGGAGAAAGGAGGGGTGAGGAGTTACAGACCAGTAGTAATAAACAGTCCAACTTTCCTTCCATATACTACATACTGTACCTTGAGGGAGTACATAACAGAATATGATATATTCTCCTTATTAAATGGAGATCAACATCGTGGAACTGCTCTCTTTCCAACTAGGCTGGTAATCCTTTGAAACTCTTTGGAAATGGCTGAAGTTACTTTTATGTCTTTTTTGTTTTGATTTTTCAAACTAGTAAAATAAGCTTCAAGTATAAGCTCCATCCATGATGTATTGTGTATGTAACTGATAAAATCTTAAAAATCAAGTTAGAACTTGTAAACTAAGTTCAAACTTAGTATACACACTTTTGTAGAATCATGGATTTTCAGTAGTGAGGATATACTGTATAACCAAACAGCCTCTTGCAATAATTCCTCATGGTGGTGCTGAAGATTTTGTGAAAACCCATGAGCCGTTTGAGCTAAAGTACCTGACCCTGCTTGGACTTTACGCAAACAATTTACTCACACCCCATCAATTAATTATGCAGACCACTGTGTACTGTATCATATGTTTAGTGATATGTAGCCAGCTCTTTTAATCTACCTTAGGATAATGGTGCTTGTGTAAGTTGTCCAGCAGGGATAGGTAATAACGTTTTGCAAGCAAATTCGTACAAATTGAACAAAGTATGAACTTGAACGCTTATTTGTCTACTACCCAAATACCTGTATATTGTAAGGGGTGTCATTTTTTTCTCAATGAGCAAAATGACTTGGCCCTCACAACACAGCCTGCCTTGCTCGTCCTGACTGAAAAATCAGCTAACTTGTCACAAATATAACACCTAATGTTGGTTAACACAAAATGTAACATTACCTTGACAATATACAGCACAAACTATTAAATGAAGCTTATTTATGACAAACGTTAGCCGTTCAAGCTGCTAAAAATATGTTGACGTTTGGGGAAACCTGCATTTCAGCACTGTGGCCACTCAAAATTGAAGGTAAGCGGAGCTTTTTATTTTTTCTCTCTGCTAATTCAGAATGAGTGTCTGAATGCGGATTCCCGCCCAGGTGGAGTAACTCAGTCTGTCTCTCCTCTAAAGAACCTAATCTAAAGTAGATTAATAAATCTGTAACAGAATTGGCAAAGAAAGTAATAAATTGTTAAGCAGAAATCACTGAAATTAAAACGCTACTAAAACCATAAATTAAGATAAGACCGCTGACCAGTCAGAGGTTGGTGCAAATGTAAGCTTTTGTGTGCTGTGTGTGTCACCATGGTGCGGGAGAATGAAAGATGAAAATACAATCGACGACCTGCTCCTAAATTTGTGTATTGCCTGCTGGACAATTACAAGCCTAGTGTTTTTAGGAGGAACAATTTGGACAGTTGCCACTGTACCTTCATCATATAAATGAGATTGGTGTGATGATTGCTCAGAGTGGGGATAAAAGGTGTGTTAGAATAGTGGTGTATCGTGTGAAAAATTGTGTAGCTGTTAAAGTTTGTGAGTTTGTTGTTCGAACAGGTTTTATTTGTAGTAAATGGTATTTATGCCGACAGTCCTTGCGTAACAGGCTACCACCACAGCGGTGTCTCATCTGAAGTGCTGGGGGAACCTTTGTGAGACAGTCCTGAGTAGGCTTGGTGTTGCTTTAAAGTTGTGTACACGTCACTAGGGTAGTGACCATCACTAGAGTCTCAAGACGGGACAGTGACAGAAAGCGCTAGTAAATAGCACTCATGGGTACCGCTTTTTGTCGCGGTAATTTCTCAGCTGGGTGCTGAGGGGCTCCCATGAGGAGGGGTCTGAACGGGCGAGGGGCTGATTAAAGTGGGGCGCACATCACCAGGGTGAGCGACCGCAAGTACTTGCACAAGAGGTGCAGCTGCTGGAGTCGATCGATCTGGACTCGCGACATTAGCCAAAAGAGTGTAAATAACTGTGTATATAGTGTTTTAAGTGTTTGTTAAAATATAGAGGTGAGTGTCTTCACTCAGAGCGCAAGAAACAGAGCTCGACTCCCTAAAGAGGGACGAGCAGCAGCTGTGTGAATAGTGAAAAGTCAGTTGTAGTTATCATATTTAACCAAGTATTGTTTCTATTATCATCAATATCTGTAAATAGAGGTTGTAAGAGTGTGAGAGCGATGAAAGTGAGTGAGTGAATGAGAGGAGTAGAAAAAACTAAAAGGCTCCAGCACAGGAGAAGAGAGAGCAGAGAAGGGAGGGGTAGGATCCCCTAGAGAGAAGTGTTGGCAGCAAACTGCTCATTACCTAGGAGAAAGGAGGGGTGAGGAGTTACAGACCAGTAGTAATAATTTTTTTAAAGCAAGTGCGCTGGGAGTGAGGGAGTAGCGTCCTTGAACTCTTGCTGAGCAGAGCCAGAGCAAACAGGTGGTTTACTGTGGCCTGCAGAAGGGGGTCTGAGTATAGCTCAGGCCTAGTTTTTATAAAAACTACAGGTGAAATTGTGTGCTTGTGTGCGAATGTCGAGTAGTTACTGCTAACATCTAGGAGAAATAGAGGCTGAGAGAGATATAGGGTGGAAGTAAGTCTCTGTCTGTACTAAGCACTGTGGTGATGGAAAGATAGACACAGGCGCATAGGCACACACATACACCAGTGCACCACATATACATACACACACACACACAGGCACAATAACTCATACTGTTCCTGATGCACACACATACCTGAAGGCCTACTCTCACACACACACGCACACAGCCACACACACATACACACTCACATACACACACACACACACGCACCCACTCACATACACACCCACACCCACTCAACTCACATACACACACACACGCACACACTCACACACACACACACACACTCACATACACACCCACACCCACTCAACTCACATACACACACACGCACCCACTCACACACACACACACACACAAACACACACACACACACAGAGGAAGAAGCAGCTGTTGCTTCAGTGAGAAAAGGAGAAATAGCAACAGGCCGAACAATAAGAGTAGTGATAATTCGTTTATGGATGAAGGAAATAGTAGTGAAGATGAAACACTTTTATTAGAGCATTATGATGATAAAGGCTCCATAGAGACAAGTGGAATGAGAACACATTTTTGGCTAGAACGAACCTATATTGATAAGGAGGGTGTAGAGCAGTGGCAAGACAAACAATTGATTAGACTGAAACTTTGGCAAATTACAAAATTTGTAAATTTAAAACACATACAGGAAGAGTTTCCTGACATACCGTGGAAAGACTCACTGCGTGAGTGGTGGACTGTAGCAAATTTAGCACCCTTTTTGGAGTGGCTGTGTGCAGATCCCGGTGCAGTAGTGACATTTCCATTGAGTCCGGCCTTTGGAATCACCGAAGGATACGGGATTCAGGGACGTCATTATATAACAGTAAATCCACGATTGCGTATTACTGTTGTCCCCAGAAGAGTTAAGTGGGAAACAGGCAAGTTTTAATATATTGTTAAGATCCCTCAAGAGGACGGATCTGAAAGGTTAGAGTTTGTCACTGCAAGAGGAAGCAAGTATAAGCCTGGCATCACTGCAGGCAAAATACTAGTGTTCATAAGAACAAAGCTATCAGACGACAAACCAGAAGTCCCCAGATCGCTGGCCAGTAGCGCTCATCAAGCATGCATGGGATCAAAAGTAACAAAGGGGAGTGCAGCCTCGACACCAATGGAGGTGGTAATCAAACAACATCCTGATCGTAAAAAACAAATCCAACAGTGCATGAAAAAATGGCACAAAAGAATGGCAGGAAAACTACAATGGCCAAAAGAGGGCACCTTCTCTATGGCTTGCTGTGATGAGGTGGAAACAAACATAAGACACCATAAAACTGCAGACACAAGCTATAAGAGAGACTGTAAGAGAGCTAGAGAGAGAGAAATACTGGGATGGTTTCGACGTGAGGGATGCAGACACACGAATGCAGACACAGTGTGGACACAAGCACTAACAGCAAGAAGGAAGCTGTTTGAAGAAGAAAACAAGGGAGTGAAAATAGCAGAACCGGAAAAACAGCCCACTGCCCCACCATGGTCAACCAGACCACCACCATACTCTCCACAAAAGAAATCAGCTGAAGCTGGACAGTATGTGATGACAGACATGGAAGCAATGGAAGAGGAGTTTGAAGTGGAAGGTGAGCTGAAAGGAAAGGTAAAAGTGGTAAAAAAGAAGCCCACAAAAGGCCAAGGAAAGAACAAAAGCTCACGCAACCTGAGGGACGACGAAGGAGAGGACTATGATAGCCTGGCATCAGAGCACTCCGGCAGTGAGACAGACACAGCTGCCACTGACACAGCTGAGGGAGAAGAAGGATCCTCTGAAGAAGAGGAGGAGTTCATCAAAGGAACTTATACACCACACAATCAAAGCCTAACCCTGAAAAGCAGGACAGTCAGTGGAGTAAAGTCATCAAGAGAGCAAAAAGATGACTCCAGCATGGAGGTCATCGGCGAACATATAGAGAACGGACAAAAGACAATGACCAATCCAGTGAGAGAGACAGAAAAGATTATAGGCGAAAAATGAAGAAAGGGTCACCCACACTGCAACATCGTCGCAGAATGGGAAAAAGCCTATCAATAAGCAACATTGCAGAGGTCATGCAGAGCACACGGGTGAAAGACACCCCATCCAGCTCTGATCACACAGACATCCCACCCAGAAATGGATCTGAAGATGCCAGGTTCAGACAAAATATAAGCCTACTGGAGGCAGAAGAGGAGCGTCTGGGGGCAGAGCTGCATTCAATTTTGGAGGAAGTTGCGAATGCAAAAATGAGCTTTCCATCAAGAATGAATGTGCAGATGAATGGCTACATATTACCAGACGATCCTGCGTCTGAAGAACGGCTGCGCAGATTGGATGAGGTCAAGACAAGGATGTCACAAGTGACAGACCTCCAAATTCATCAGCTGAAGGGAATAGCAAAACTTGCCAGCACACAAACAGAAGCAACAGGTAGGCTGAGAAGTGGAAAACAGTACAAGGCCGGAAGTGTCGATGACATATGGCAGGAAAAAGAAAGATTAGAGGAACAACAAATAATCAACAACATAGTGTCACCATACAGAGAAGAACGACAGCCAACTGACAATATGGTGTCACCACATAGCGTGGAGCAACAGCAAGATGATGACATAAGGTCACCATACAAAACGACCACAATCTGTCCCATCATAACCAAAGCACAAGGTCGTGATCAGTATGTGCCATGGTCCTTCATGGACATGGTCGGACTGGCAACCAGGCTGCCAGACCTACATGAAGGAGCAAATAAATGGATCACAGCATTGGAAGAAAGTACAGCAGGAGTAAAACTGGCACTAGGTGACATTAAAGCCCTGCTCATGCACATGGCGGGAAAGCACATTACTGAAGAAATCTTCTGTGCCGCACAGCTGTCAGCAATAGTGACATGCAACAGAGTAGATGATGTGGGTTTTGGAGGACATCGCAGTGTAATCTGGGCTCAACTGAGGAAACAGTATCCAGAAAAAATGGATCCCTCAAAGCTGGATGGAGAAGGATTAAAAGACAGCTAGAGTCCATTGAAATTCTTGCATGATTTCCAGTGAAAATGGAGAGACGAGACAGGAAGTGCCTGGAATGTCACTGACACCACGAAAAGTCTGTTCAAAGTAATGGTGAAAAAGGCAATGCCACAAGAGATGCAAAAACATCTCGACAACGTCGTGGGACTCATGAAGATGGAATGGCCACTCTTCTCCGAGCACATTGTGCATCATGTGGAAAATTACAGAAAGGAAAAGGATAAGGAGGAAGAGGCAAGCAGAAACCTGGCCAAGAAATTGACACAACTGCAGCTGAATAAACTGATCAAACCTAAGAAAGAAAAAGCTAAGGCTCAAGCCCCGGTGGTGACTGTGGAACAGGCTCCAGTACAGCCAACCGCAACAATGGCACCCCAAGCTCCAACCGTGCCACAGGTCCAACCACAGGTCCAACAAGTCCAACCGCAGTTCCTGCAGGCACAATCACAGGTCCAGCAAACACCAGTACCTGCACAAACACCTGCACCAACAGCACCTGGAAACCCTACAGCCACATGGCCTCCAATCCAAGTTTATGTTGGCCAGACTGGTGGCATTAATGGCAATTACCGCCCCAGAGGACGACCAGGCCAAAGAGGTGGGCCAACTCGCTATGGAGGGAGGAGAGGGCCTCCCACATAGCAATATAGGTGCTCACAATCCAATCCACCAACAAACCAACCTCAGGCTGATGATGGAGCATGCTGGGGGTGTGACCAAACAGGTCACATACGAAGAGACTGCCCAACCAATCCGTGGACGGGGCCAGCAGCAGACTGGCAATAGGGGGGCCCAGAGGAGCCGGAGGGGGAGTTAATAACACCAGTCCTCTCAACACAACCACAAGACGAGCCCACCATAGCTGTGACAATACAAGATCGAGAATACCCGTTTATGGTTGACACAGGGGCCACCTACTCATGTATTGGAAAAACCGGCTCAAGGCTCCCCCTCTCCACGTCATCAGTCAAGACCATTGGCTTCTCTGGGAAAGTTCAAGTGATTCCTCTGACCCAGCCGGTCCCAATGCGAATTGCAGGAAAAACAATTGTCGCATCCCTGCTGTATTCAGACAACACACCAATCAATCTGTTGGGAAGAGACATTTTGTGCCCACTAAAAGCTAACATTATGTGCACCCAAGGCTGCCTCTATGTAGACTTCCCAGAAAATCCATCAGCAAAAATGCTGTCAGTACAAACACAACAAGAAACCATCAACCAAGTTCAGCCTTTGGTATATTGGCTCCGATTAATGCCAAAATCAAGATTACTTCAATTATGGAATACATGGAAAGTATGGGTGCAAATTCAACTGAAGTGTGCAACTGAGCCACAACTGCCTCACCATTGCACTCTCATGTATGATGAACAACAACAGCATAAAGATTATGAAGAGTGCTGGGACGAGCTGATTAACAAAAAGCCATACAATATGGTGAGCCAAGACGTGTACATAGGACCTCAAGGAGCAACTACAGCTGTAACGCTTCCCGCAGAATTAAGAGACTGGTTCCAGGTTCCAAACTCCAACCCACATATTGATGGTGGCAGACGGACATGAATCACATGAACTCGGTCCGATGGTGAACGCAGCGTTGCACGTACCCGAGTGGAAACCTACCAAAAATAGAGACATCCACACATCACCAGATAAATAGTATATTAGAATATCTCTACATGCATGTGACGAGGGTTTAACTGAAAAAGTTTTAGTAAATGAGAGAACACCTACACAGCCGACAACAGCACATCTAGGAACACTCACACAGATGGCATTAACAACAGAACACGAATCTATGCTAGAACAAGTACCACAAGAACTTTGGTCATAACATAAAACTGATGTAGGATTAGTTAAATCAGCACAACTCATACAGATAAAGCTACAACCTCGTGCTAGGCTACCATACAGAAAACAATATCCACTCAAGCTGCATGCCATAGCGGGGATAAAGCCCACAATTGACGGTTTGCTAGAAGCAGGGGTTTTAATAAAAACTAAAAGTCCCTGCAACACTCCAATTTTTCCAATAAAAAAGCCACACTCTTCTGATTATCGATTGGTACACGATTTAAGGGCTATCAATGCCATTGTCCCAGACCCCCATACGCTGCTTACCAACATACCACCAGATACACGTTGGTACACTGTCATTGATTTATGTTCAGCCTTTTTCAGTGTACCGCTTCATCCGGATTCACAGCATCTATTTGCTTTCACGTATCAGGGGCAGCAATATACTTACACACGCTTAGCCCAAGGCTACGTTGAGAGTCCATCCACATCTAGATGTTGCAAGCACAGTAATACAGTATGTTGATGATTTGTTAATCTGCAGCCCAACAAAACAGCAGTGCGAGAAGGATTCTATTGCAGTATTGACGGCGTTGGCGCAGGGGGGACATAAAGTCAGCAGAGACAAATTACAATTCTGTCAAACAGGTTGAATACTTAGGCAGAAAACTATGTGGAGACAAAGGTTAATTGCTCCATCACAAATAGAGGCTATAACCAAAGCTCCCAAACCGCAAACGGTGGGACAAATGCTTTATTTTCTGGGGATGGCAGGATACAGTTGCCCATGGATCTGTGATTATGCTGTTAAAGCAGCACCTTTGCGTGCTTTAATATGATCTGCTGATCATATTAAAGCACGCAAATCTAATAACTCTGCACAATTTCAGTGGTCAGAGGAGGCTGAGGGAGCCTTCCAGGCACGCAAGGGAGACCTGCAGTCCGCTCCAGCACTTGGTAACCCAGACTACTCCAAGCCTTTCCATCTGTATGTCGCGGAACGATCAGGTTACACCAGTGCAGTGTTGCAAGATACGCCAACACATAAACAACCAATAGCCTATTACAGCACCAAATTGGACAATATTGAGACGGACTTGCCACCCTGCTATCAAGGATTGGCAGCAGCAACTTTTGCTTTTCAAAAGGCTTCGACTTTGACTATGGGGCACCCTGTAATTTTGTACACATCTCATCAATTACACGCGTTGCTTACAAGCCCACGGTTCGTTCTAACCCAGGCCAGGAAGACTGGCTATGAAGTTATACTATCAGCACCTGAACTTACAATCCAACGTTGCAACACCGTAAATCCAGCTACTCGCATGGTGTTGCCTGTAGATGCCACGCCCCATGATTGTATTCAGATGCCTTTATGCAGGCTCGAGATTATTTGTATGCACAACCAATCGCAGCAGACCTTACGTTGTTTGTAGATGGTTCCTGCTTTAGAGACGCCACGGGGAACCACGCTGGTTACGCTGTAATAATGAAATAATGAAATAAAGATGATACTTTTACAGATGTTTAGTCAGCTAAAATTGCTCAACCTTGTTCAGCATAATTAGCTGAGATTAAAGCTTTGACAGCTGCCTTTAAATTAGCACAGGGAAAGCGCCTTAATGTTTATACAGATTCAGCCAACGCCTATGGTGTCTGTCACATACACGGAAGCACTTGGAAACAAAGAGGCTTCCTCAGAGCTGATGGCACCCCAGGAATGCATGGCAAGGCTGTATCTGAATTATTGGAGGCCATGCACCTCCCAGCAGCAGTTGCTATTGTTAAATGTCCAGCACATCAGAAAGTAGATTCACTCATAGCTAGAGGAAACAACTTAGCTGATGAAGGCAGCTGTAGGCACCAGCATGGCCCCATTTTTGTTTGCCGCTGATTGTGAACCTCTCACAACGCTTTCATCTCTAATAATGGCTCAGGAAAGAGCAGATCCCTATGAAAAATCAGTATGGATAAAAAGAGGAGCAATTAAAGTTACACAGGATGGACCCCAAAAGAACCTGTGGAGGAGCCACAGGAGGATCGGTAATCAAGTTTTTGTGTAAAGAAGTTTTTCCACGTTTTGGTCTTCCAGACACAATCAGCTCAGATAATGGGCCACATTTTGTAGCACAACTTAGTAGAATAGCGTTCAAGATGCTAGGAATAAAACAGAAATTTGGATGTGTGTATCATCCTCAGTCACAGGGAACAGTTGAACGAGCGAATGGTACTTTAAAAGCGAAATTGGCTAAAATACTGGCATATAGTGGAGGTAAACTTAATTGGGTAGAAGCTTTGCCTTTAGCATTGATGTGCATGCGATCACAAACTAACAGACACATCTAACACCGCATGAGATGTTAACAGGGCAACCAATGCCGGTGCCTTATCTTAGAGGCCCTTATGAAGGTCCGCCGCTTGAACAATTGGAAAGAGAATTGACAAGTTATGTGCAGCATTTGACTCAAATCCATAAAGTTATATTTCAACAGGTCAAAGGTGCCACAGAGGAAAGACAGACTGACATCTCTGACTCACTGCAGAGGGTGCGTCCAGGAGAGTGGGTATTCGTCAAGGTGTTCAAAAGAAAGTGGGATCAACACGAAGGTCCTTTCAAAGTCATCCTTGCAACCCCCACAGCACTGAAAGTCGAAGGTAAGAAGTTTTGGTTCCACCTTAACCACTGCTGCAGAGCAGACGACCCGGAAGGGACGGCCGAAGCACACAGAAGACAGGCGCGCCCTGGGTCGCAAGGGGACAGTGAAACTGCCCAGCAGGAAACTAGACGCTCTCAAAGCCCACAGGGAGAAAGGCGATCTCAGAGACTGGCTGCCAGACGGGCAAGTGATAATTCGACTAGTAGTGGATCACTAGCGACAAGGCAGGAAAGTGAATTAGACACAGATGATGAACAATCTACAAGCCCTGCACAGAGCCTGGAGGCACCAGAGACAGTCCCGGTGGCAGGGCCGTCTGGGATGTGAAGGCAGAAAAGTTTGCAAAAAGGGGTTATGGGGTATAGGGACACTAATAATAATTTTGTTACTAGATGAAATCTCGGAGCCAAACCCCACCAAAGTAGAACCTAATGAAAAACAAAAGCAATTGATTGATTGTGCTCTAAGGGCAGGAGCTAAAGCAACAAAACAGGCTAAAATACCACTCAACAAGCCAATTGAATTGGTCTATGCCAAATTACAAGCAGAACTGATTTATGCAAACCTGATTGCACGAAACCAAACACAGGCCCATCATCAAGAAATCATTAAGTTGAACAGTCTTCCCGCTGGTGAACAATGTAAAGCTGAAGGGGTGGTGAGAGTAATGGTTATCTGTTCAAAAAACCGATGCCAAGAGGCAAATTTTGAAGAATCCGCGTTGGAAAGACCCAACCGACGAGGGCGAACGCGTAAAAGCCTATATGGAAGGCATCGTGGAGCAATTGGAGAACTAAGAACATCAAAATGGGAACATAATCTGTTCTATCAATGGATGAAATATTCAGCTAGACAGATAACCGATCAACTTTGCGTAGCATGTTACAGCGCCAAGAGAATTCCCCAGGTAATGCCCGTTCCAGGTTTCAACACGGAGATATGTATCAATAAGGGCACTTGCTTTGGATATTGTGTGGTACAAATGGCAGGAGGATTTAAGGCATGGACCAATAATGAACAGATCTGCCCACAGGGGCTATCGGAGGAGCTTGAGTCTTGGATACCACCAGTAGTTGATATGACAAAAGGAATAGTGTTTCTCTATTGTATAATGACTGGAAGAAATATGACTAGGGCACTAGAGTTGGACAATGAAAGGGATCCCCGGGTACAGTGTTGGAATGAAGTAGTTCAGGTTACACTAGCAGACACTAACAAAGAATCACACAGTCAAAAACAACACCTGAGATTTTGCAATACCACTAAAAAAGCAGTATTCAGTGTAAAAACATAGTGTTGGACGGAACATATCTTTACGTCAAACACAACAGTACATACCGAACATACTCTATCCCATACTTTGTGACAGGATCAGTGCCAGTGGCAGACGTGTTCTGGTTATGTGATAATGATAAACAGGTGAAAGTGGTGTTACCAAGGGGATGGTCAGGGATATGTGCACCAGTGATGCTGACAGGGCCAGTAACGGTATTAAACATATTGCCAACAGTTGATGACAAAGACAGAGTCAAAAGGAGTCTGACTAGAGAATGGTCAGAGGATGACCAGGTTTATGTGGCTTGGAACCAGGAACCACATGGTGTTCCATCAGACCAGCGAGCCATAGGGGAAGACTGGATTATTTCTGGACAATTAGCAGGCTCAGTACCAATTTGGGGTTCGGTTGTTAATGCACAGTATATAGCGCGAAATAGCTGATGGGTTAATTACTTGTGGTACAACCAACAAAGATTTATTAATTGGACCATATCAGCAATAGGAAGCATACATGAGCAGTTGCATGCAACCTCCCTTATAACCCTGCAGAATAGGTTTGCCATAGACACATTGTTAGCAGACGAACAAGGAGTGTGTAGCTACATTGATGGTGAGTGTTGTATGGTTATCCTAATGTATACAGGTGAAGAGGGGAACCTTACCAAAATATTGAGGATGATGAAAAAGATGAGGGATGAACATGTGAGAAGCTCAAATTGGAACACAAGGGCACAGGCAATGTGGGAGTTTCTAAGCAAATTATCATGGCAAAAGATCCTACAGGTGATAGGGATGGTGGTCAGATCATAGTTGTTGATTCTGATGGTTGTAGTGTGTTGTGTAAATCAACTTAAAACGGGCTGTTTTGATCAATATGATCAGAACTCAGCCAGATACGCGTAATTTGATGAATTACACT
>LKNJ01007413.1:426-13371 GCA_002120245.1 Maccullochella peelii
GTTTAGTGCTGCACACTCTGAGATGATCACCATGTTTATATTGTGGATCAGGTCCCAGGGGAAGTCAGTCCGTGGCAGTAGTGTGAAGATGGTGATGTTAGCCCTAGGAAACTCCTTGTGTGCTGTCTGAACCACCTTGATGATGGCCTCTGCCACCCTCTCTCCCTTGTGGCGCAGGTCATTTGTTCCAGTGTGGATGATGATGTTGTCAGGGTCACCCAGGTGGTCATGACAGAGGAGCTGCAGGGCTTTGTCAGTGTGAGGACACCAGAACTTCCCCACACAGTGACGAGGGAACAGCTTTCTCTGATCCAAGAATTTGCCATTGGAGTAAATGAGGATTGCAGTTTTAGGGTGCTGGCGATGGAGTGGTCCCTGTTCCTCTGTGACTGTCTCTACTTTACTGGCTGGTCTGGATGGTCTGGTTTGTGGTGCTGCCAGGCTGCTGGGGCCAGCCTGTGGAGGACCGGGGAGACTGGGCTGTGGCGCTGCCTGGCTGCTGGGGCCAGTCTGTGGGTCTGTGTCTCTAGTCTGACTTTGAGGGTGCTGTTTTGTTGCTTCCATCCTAATCAGCTTCTCCTCCAGATTGACAAGACGTGTGTCTCTCTGCTCCATCTCCTTTCTCATCTGACATAGTTCATGTCTGAGAGTTTCATTTGTCCTGTGAAGCTCATTTATATTTTCTCTCAACTGTCCAACGACATTATTGTTTTCTTCTTTAAACAGTTCAATTTGAACTTTCAGTTGTTGAATTGCGTTGGAGTCCGACATGTTGTTCTCTTTGAATTCAATTATCTCCACTTCTAGGAGGGAGAGACACTCCTGTACGCGCTGCACTGACACTGGTGTCCTGGGTGTGTGAGAGCTGTTGAAGCAGGCTGGTATAGGAGTGCTGGAGGCTGTGTGGACATGGGGGTTGGAGCAGTAGTGCTGGAAGCTGAAGGCTGGGCGGTTGAGTATGATGGAGTTGTACCTCTGGTAACTGAAGGCTGGGTGTTTGAGTTTAGTGGAGCTGTAGTTGCTGTTGCTAAAGGCACAGAGGCCTTTTTCAGGAGATTTTTCAGTCTGCTGAAGTCTCTTTTAAACTCTTCCAGTTTTGTTTGACACCCTTGAACCATCACTGTACCTGTGTTGTATAAATTGATGTTGAATTTTGGTACAGTATCTGTGTATAGTTGTCGGATGGATTTGTTGCCACTCATTTTAAGGTCATTATATTGCTCACGCAGAGTGGAATGCCAGGCTTCTGGGTGCTCTGTAAAGAACAGCAGGTCTGTTACTACACCTCTGTCCCCTCGTCTTTTAAAGTCTGCTCTGAGTGTCTCGGGGCGGTTTCTGAGCAGCTTGCTTCTGTATTTATTCTTTCCTGCTTCACTGGTCATGTCCTCTGGGTAGTAGATCACCATACTACCTGGACTCCATCCATCTTGTTGTAGTTGTTTTGGGTTCATTTTTCCAACTGAGACTGCTGTGTTCTCCACTTTCTTTAAATGCTATTTTAAATGCTATTTATTGCTAATTTGTTTAGCTTTTAGTTATGTTTTTACATGGATGTACTAGAAGTCCAGTTTTTCTTGAAATACAAATGTTCCTACCCCTCAGGAGTGTTCTATAGTTATTCCTTCCTTTTCTTATCTTTGTTGTTTGCTGTCCTCCTCCGTTTGGTGTCTTTTGAGTAGTGTTGTCCTGGTCTAGGTCTGAGATTCCGTGGCAGTTGGTGCTGTTACCAGTTAGCTTGCTAGGTAGCTAGCTTCTCCCACAGTTTTGTTTACTGAGTTTAGTTGACTGGTTTCTCAGATTGACTTGAGACTTGCCCACTTTGTTCCCAAATTCTTTAACTTTAGTCTAATAAAAGACTTGCCACTAAACTTTATCTAAAGCAATTAACTTATTTGCTGAAGTAGGAGCTCATGTTTTGATGCTTCTTCTCTCTTGGTTGCTTCTTCTTGATGCTTCTTCTCTTGTGTGTGTATATCCACCGTCATGTCACACAATAAGAAAGTAATGAGTGTAATACTTACCAAA
Organism: Maccullochella peelii; assembly: GCA_002120245.1. NCBI lineage: Eukaryota > Metazoa > Chordata > Actinopteri > Centrarchiformes > Percichthyidae > Maccullochella > Maccullochella peelii. The sequence continues at coordinate 2,452 of LKNJ01007413.1, forward strand.
CCAAGTTGTAATCTTTGTTGCTGTGGATGTTTGTACTATCCACTCTAATATTTCGGATCGGATTCAGGCTCGAACATGTACGGATGGATTTGAGAAGTTGCCAGTTTTGAATTTTCCTAATTTTCCATTTGTGCAAGGATTATTTAAGTCACATTTAAAATTAAAATGCAATTTTCTAACAATTTGAAAATGAATACAGCATTTGACATTTCTTTTTCAAAGACTTAACCTGGTCTACAGTGGACAATATTCAAATGCAATAAGCGAAACAGTGCCACCAGTCTAGTCTAGTCTTGGTGTCAAAATGAAAGTGCAATCTGTCAGTCCTATCATCAAGGTGTGTCTTCATTTAGGACGTCACTTCCTTGTTCAGTGACTTGGTTCATTAAAATTTGAGTGTGCTTGAAGTACTTGAAGAAGTACTAACTATAATAGTAGAAGGAGCTGTAGTAGTAGTTGAAGGGGCTGAAGTACTTGAAAGTAATACATGTTGGAAATATTGGTTGGTGTAAAATTGTAATGCTATTATTTAATTACATTTTCATTTTCAAGTTTCCATTATTATTTTAATATAGTCCCCTATAGGCTTCCATACTCCACAAACCTTGTACAAAAGTGTGTAAATATTTGAAATAAAATACCACATTGAATTTTAATTAGAATTTTATAAATAATTTGAATTTCTTTTACACTGAAGAATAAAATAATGTCAAGGTGAAAGCAAATGTTACAAGTGATATAAATTCAGTAAAAATAACCCTAAGTAAATGACAGCATACTTAAAACATTCCTAATTACATCCCCTGTGACACAGTGTATTTACAAAATGAAACATTAACATTAAAAAGGGAGTTTCTGCTCTTGGAACTGTATTGAAGGTACTTGATGAAACACGTGTTGAAGTCTTATCAACAGACCTTTAATGTGTGGCTTTTGGATAGAGCTGTTTGTTTTGTTGTGTATTCAGCTGTTAAAGAACAGAGACACTCTGTGTAAAGCTGTCTGCTGTAGTGTGTTGTGTTTTGCTTGTGTGGAGCTTAGTGAGCTTGGATTATCCTGGCCACAGTTCCAGTTTAACAGCCAATAAACACATCATGGATCATAAAATGTAATTGTCTACCAGAATACAACATTTATAAAAGGACAAAACCCTGTAGTATATGCCCATATAATTAGGATTTCTGACAGCACAAATAACACGTAATAGGGTTAGGGTCAGGACATGCTTAGAGAGTCTGTTTTCACTCAAATTATTATCTGTTTATTTTATGACTGGCAAAAAAAGAACCTGACATGAAAGAAGCCCACTTACCCTGCTATAACTGTCATTTGTCAGTGTGTTTATAGATTATTATATTAAGACTTAATCAGAGACCGCATGGATAGAAAGAGTACCAGCAGATGCCACTGAAATAATACTGTTTTATAAAGAGTCGGTCTAGACCTGCTCTATATGAAAAAGTGCCCTGAGGTAACTTTGATATTCCGCTATATAAATAAAACTGAATTAAATTGAATTGTTTTGTCTTTGGCAAAGGTACTGTGTGGATGTTTTGTAAAAAAGTCATGTTTACATTCACTGTTTCTCACCAAAACACATTGTGTGTCCAGGGATGGACTGGAAATAAAAATTGAACAGGAAAAATCAACTGACTGGTGGAGATCCACCACCCATACAGCCCATCACACACTTGAAAATTCAGTTTTCAATTCAGTTTTATTTATATAGCGCCAAATCATAACAAAGTTATCTCAGGGCACTTTGTCATATAGAGCAGGTCTAGACCGACTCTTTATATTTACAGAGACCCAACAATTCCCACCATGAGCAAGCACTAGGCGACAGTGGCAAGGAAAAACTCCCTTTTAACAGGCAGAAACCTCAAGTAGAACCAGGTTCTGGGTGGGTGGTCATCTGCCTCGACCGGTTGGGGGGGGGGGGGAGAAGTACAGTACAGTTCCACATAGAGATGTAAGGTAACAGTAATGGTATTGATGTTAATATTAATACAATTAATACTAATAGCTATATAATTAAAGTAATACTTCTAATAACAATAATAGCAACAGCGGCTGTTGAGCAGGAACACGGGGGCAGCAGGTGGCCTGCAACCATAGATCCAGACTCTACTACTACTCTAGGCAGAAATACCTGCAGAAAGCAACAGAAGGAGAGATAGCGAGGAGAGAAAGTACACAACTACGGGAAAGGGAAGAAGTTGAGTTAAATTAATTCTTAATTGTCTGAAGGACACACTTCCCTTCCCAGTCCCTTCCTTTGCTGGCATTCCATATTATTGATTTATTAACAATGTATGTTACATATCTTTTGTATGTAAATTCTTAATCTGTAAATAAAATAGTAACTAAATATGTCAGATATACATGTAGTAAAGTTAAAAGCATAATATTTCCATCTAAACTCTATAACTAAGAGAAGAATAAAGTTGGTTGATTTTCCCTTTGACAGTCATCAAGATGTTTTAACACATTTTCACAGCTTAGGCTTGGGCCCAGGGCCATTTTCTGAAGGTTATAGAGGAGAGGAGAGAGGAGGTCAGAAGTACACAGTCTACAGTACATTGAAGCAAACTGTGAGATAACAGGATCTCTTTGATAGACTTGTGACATGCCTAATTAGGCAGGAATGAATTCCAGTGAGCTTGTAGAGTCTGAGATTTTGTATGACAGCTGCATGTTTGTCTGTTAATGTATTAGGAATATGATGACAAATAAGATGAGGCATGGCGGTCTTTTTTCTTTTAGTCACTTTACCTTCCCTGTGGTTATACCAAAACCACAGTGTGTCGCAGAAGAACTCATCCTGTTCTTGTGATTTTGTTATTGTGTGTGATGGCTTGCTTTACAGTACAGCAGGCCTCGTTTTGGCTCTCATTGCAGATTAATTCTGTACAGCTCCCATGATCCCACCAGAACTGTACATCGGTTTAACCACCTGGACAGTAGGGATGTCAGTCCACTCTGCCCACTCCTCCCTGTTTTCCTGTTTGCCAGCCTGCTATGAGTGGAGAACATGCTGGCTTGTTTTCACTCCATGTGTTTCCTCTTCTCTTCCCAGCAGCTGAGAGGATGAAGGGGAGGGATCCTGGCAGTTTGTGAAGTTTGTAGCAACAGAAGAAACAGCAGCACTGTCAGCTTTTCCAGCTCCTCTTTGACACCTCTGTCTGTAGCGGAGATCACCATGAGTTAGAGGGCATCGGAGACAATCGCCACAACTGCCTTCCCCACCATCTGGAGCACCTTGTCTGAACGTGACAGCAGCATCACTCGCCCTGCTTCATGAGCCAGCAGGATGCGGCTGAGGTCCTCGCACTTTCCGAGCGCCTCCTCATAGCTTCACACAAGGGACAAGCGAACAATGTGGTCCAGCTTATCAACAAGGGCGCAAAAGTAGCTGTCACCAAGGTAAGTTAGTGGTCCCGAGTGTGATATTCAAACAGATGATGCTGGTGGATACTTTTGTACATTTGTTTTGTTAGCCCCCTTATCAATGGGGCCCAAGAATGGCAGTGCCAGATTGTTGATCACATTTGCAATTTTCTTTTTCTTGTTTGACCAAAAGTTCAAAGACCAAAGATATTCAATTTTCACTTATATCGGACAGGGAAAAGCATCAAATCCTCGCATTTGAGAAGCTGGAGACAGTATATTTTTGGCATTTTGCATGCCAGATTCTAGGGCTGGCAGTGTTAATTGGTTTGTCGGTCCACAACGTACCTTTTCGTCTAGTTCCATCAAAGTGATTTGTCCAGTGTTTTGATATATGACCTAATACATGCAAAACTAATGACATTCTCATCACCCTCAGCTGTACTTTTAATTAATTGCTAATTGTTAGCATGCTAATATGCTAAACTAAGATTTTGAACATGGTAAACATTATAGCTGCTTATCATCAGCATGTTGGCATGTCTCTTTTTGCTTGAAAAATGACTCAAAACATCTATCAATTATCAAAATAATTGCAGATTAATTTCCGTTAATTGACAAATTGATTAATATCGTTACATTAATTATTGCAGCTATAATTTGGTCCTGGACAAGGCATCTTAAAAAACTACTGGCTGGATTTGCTGTCAGTAACCAACTTCTTGCTTAACAGATAAAAACCATTTTTGATAAAACAAAAGGTGCTTTCAGACCTAACCTGTTGGGTTTGATTCAGACATACTCTGGTGTGTTTGCCCGGTTGGTTTAGTTAATTTAGCTTGTGTGAAATCATTCAATCGAACTCTAACGGCCTCTCCATGAATTGCCACCTTGACATGGTCGAGGGGTTTGTGTGCCCCTGTAACCCTGGGTGCTGTGTTGTCCAGGGCACTAGCCCCTGGTAGGGTCTTCCAAGGCAAATTGGTCCCAGGGGAGGGGCCAGACTAAGAGCGATTCACAAACCCACGATGGATTGGCCAGAAAAGAGCTGCAGCACCTCGCGCGGAGAAGGAAACATCTACGTTCCAACCCTCACCTAGGGTCATGAGCTTTGGGTAGTGACTGAAAGAATGAGGTTGCGGATACAAACGGCCGAAATGAGTTTCCTCCGTAGGGTGGCTGGGCTCAACCTTATAGATCGGGTAAGGAGCTCAGACATCCGGAGGGAGCTTGGAATAGAGCCGCTGCTCCTTCGCATCAAAAGAAGCCAGTTGAGGTGGTTCAGGCATCTGATCAGGATGCTTCCTGGACGCCTCCCCTTAGAGGTTTTCCGGGCATGTCCAACTGGTAGGAGGCCCTGGGGTAGACCCAGAACACGGTGGAGGGATTATATTTCTCATCTGGCCTGGGAGCACTTTGGGGTCCCCCAGGAGGAGCTGGAAAGTGTTGCTGGGGAGAGGGATGTCTGGACAACCCTGCTTTGCCTGCTGCCACCTGGATAAGCTGAAGAAAATGGATGGATGGGTGGATCTCTAGCGAGAACCAAAGAAGCAGACTCGATTTGGTCAATTTATTATCGTTCCAATAGGACTCTGGTGTGGTTAAAGCAAAGCAGACCAACAACAGGCCTTGTAGGAATGTGGGTTTAGCATGAATTTAAAAGCTAAACTACAGTTAAATCCATCTGCTGATTTTGAACTGTCAACAAGACTATTTCCTGATCTGTATAAATGATGTACTATATACACAATACATACTCCTCAAACCATTCCTGAGCCATTTTTGCAGTGTGGCAGGACGCATTATCCTGCTGAAAGAGGCCACTGCCATTAGGGAATACCGTTTCCATGAAGGGGTGTACTTGGTCTGCAACAATGTTTAGGTAGGTGGTACGTGTTAAAGTAACATCCACATGAATGGCAGGACCCAAGGTTTTCTTTCCTTGGACCATTTTTGGTAGGTACTTACCACTGCAGACCGGGAACACCCCACAAGAGTTTTGGAGATGCTCTGACCCAGTCATCTAGCCATCGCAATTTGGCCCTTGTCAAAGTTGCTCACATCCTTATTCTTGCCCATTTTTCCTGCTTCCAACACATCAACTTTGAGAACAAAATGTTCACTTGCGGCCTAATATATCCCACCCATTGACAGGTGACATTGTAAGGAGATAATCAATGTTCTTCACTTCACCGGTCAGTGGCTGATCGGTATATATTTATTCAAGATAATTTGGTAACCATGGTAACACACATGCACATTAGCACGCAAGTGCAAGAATTTTCCTTGATACACCAGAAAGTAAAAAAGAGTTAAAACAGGTGTGCTGAACTTGTGTCCTACTCTGCATTTCAGTAGTTCCTCATTAAAAAGTGAGTCAAATGAGTGAAACATAGCAACCACACTAACAAATAACTATCCCCTGCAGTATTACAGTACAAGATACCTATTCATTGTCCTGTTTATACCTGGCTAGTTGCAATCTCAACTAATTGCTACTAGCTACTAGCTCATAATTAATTACTTCTTGGTGAGCTCTCTGTGACACCAGAAAAGATAAACAACACATAAGGCATGCAGTGCTGCATGACTTCAGTCAGCAGTCTATGTGCCACTGATGCTGCAGTATGACTTTGTTTACTTTTCTTGGTTAGTTTATAATATGTCAGTGTTAACACAAATGGGACCAGCACTAAAGGGCAACAATGGATAATTTTTTCCTTTGTTTGAACCAACTCAACTGAATTCCTCTGGTCGAGGCAGATGACCGCCCACCCAGAGCCTGGTTCTGCTCGAGGTTTCTGCCTGTTAAAAGGGAGTTTTTCCTTGCCACTGTTGCTTGTGCTTGCTCATGGTGGGAATTGTTGGGTCTCTGTACACATAAGGAGTCGGTCTAGACCTGCTCTTTATGACAAAGTGCCCTGAGATAACGTTGTTATGATATGGTGCTATATAAATAAAACTGAATTGAATTGAATTGAATTACAGTGAAAGCAACCAAAACAGGGAAATCTGATAATTGTTTAAAACTTAGCTGAGTTTTACTCCCATTATGTCACTGAGGTGTGGGACTCATGAGTGGCTGAGTAGCCAGTCAGACTATTGTTTCACTGCAAAGTTGTGTAGGGACCACGGGAATTGCACGGAAGTGCACGCGCGGAACACACAAGCAGAACAAAGAAACACACACACATTCTTCCTGGCACGCGCACACACTTGCTCGCTCTCTCTCTCTCTCTCTCTCTCTCTCTCTCACTCACTCACTCACTCACTCACTCACTCACTCACTCACACAAGCTCTCACATCTCCTGGTTCAAAGGTCATTTACCAATACACAGAATGTGATGTGACACTCCCTTGTGTCAGTTTGGGCCTCATCTAGAATGATGGTTTGGATGTTAGATGTGGAGAGGTAATTATTGGTAGGGCACTGCTTTACTCATATGTGGTAGTCTATTGAGACTGTGTATCAAACCTAAATACTGTGTCAAATAAGTGCCAAAAATTGGCCTTGACTGTCTGGTCAGATTCTTAGTCTTATTTACTTATTAATCATTCAGACAGTTAATTATTATTTAAAAATTGTCAGTTTTAGACTTCTATTTAAGCAAAGTTTTTGTAGAGCTGCTTGTGTTTAGACAATGGTTACTCTTTGATGGTCTCTGGTGTCAGATGTGTGAATGTCCTCCTTGATCTTTCTCCAGTCGTCCGCTGACTCCTGGTCGATGACCTTTGACCTCTCCCGGGGGATGCTGTGAGTGGTTTTGGTCCTTGCTGTTTCACTGATGTAGTGCTAGCATATTCAATGAGCTAGATTAATTAACCCTTTGCTTAATTACTGTTGGCACGCCTATCGAGTTGTCCATTCTTGCATTGCACATATGCAGCTTACAATAACGGATGATACAATAACAGTGGCAGATTCTCCACTCAAAATTCAAAGTCATTTTTTAGACAATTGTTCCTTGATTTCAGCAGTAGTAGATAAAAGCAGGTTTCTCCTTTTTAAGTATAAACTTTGATTTTGCCTTCTGAAATGACAACTGTAGCTAGCTAAGTAATGTTAACTCCAAGAGTTGGTCGAAAACACTGTCTCTGGCTGACTTGTTCTAAAACAACAACCCAGTACAAGGGTCTAAAATATCCTCTTGCTGGCTACATACGTGATATTGTGCTAAAAGACTGAGAATGAAGCTATATGTCCATGTAAGAAAGTCAACGTCCTCACCTCTTCATGTTCCATGTCACGTGGAACATGGGTATGGAAATAAACAACATTGTTGCAGGGTAGAGCTAGTCAACTTGTCTTGTTGTCAGCGTGACTTAGCCAGGCAACCAGCGGAGACTTCAGGATGTATGTGTGATGATACTGTAGCTGTGTGTCTTGTCTCAGGTGTTATGGGGGATTCTTGCGGAGTGCCACCAAACTGTGTAGTACAATATTACATTACCAGATTACAAACCACAGCATAGCTCTCATAGATGGTTTACAGTTACAGTATTATCAGACCTGTGATATCACATTCTTTCATTGCTCAATGTGGGCCAGTTTCATTGGACAGAAGACTAATGTGACCATACCTGTAGTGATGTGAACCGCCTGTTTCTGTGTGAAAGAAAGCCGTTTCCATACTGAAGAAATTTAGAGTTATCAAGCCACATGTCGGCCAAGCTTGTAGATCTCCACACTGTTTATCTTTACAGTCTGCAGTAAAATCCTACTTTTGAGGCAAGGGCATTTTTCTCCATCATCAATTCGCTTCCCCAGACATGGTAACAACAGGTCTTATGTAATGCATGTTTCTTGGATTTAGGAAATTAGTTAAAATTTTGATGTTAAGAAGCAAAGGTTTCAAGCGCACATAAAATCATTGGTTTAATGGTATTTTTTTTTTTGCATGAGCATCCTTGTGTGCGTGCATGAGATAAGCAAAACAGGGACCCACTCATAAAAAAACAGCTCTATAACACTAGAGCTCAAAAACTCAACAGGGAACCTTTTTAAAAGAAAACTTTTACAGGTAAAGTAAATATTTCTGAAAGCAGGTCCTCCCACTCCACAACTCTTCTTCAGTAAGGAGAATGTGTACTTCTGGTCCCTGTCAAACAGATCTTTGAATACATTTTTTTATATCTCAAAGAATTGGGTTTCGATCATTTCCTCGACAAGCCAATAGAGCAGATGTGAACCTAACATACTGACTGCCACTGAAAAACCAGACCACAGAGCCACAAATAGACCCTCAGTGACTCTGGACAACAGCGGCTCCCTTCCTACCTACTGTTTACCTGAGCTTTGCCGGTGGCTTCCCTCCAAGCCAGGACCAGTGTAACTCTGAGGACCACATAAATGCAGAGCAGAGCCGAACCGCACCCAAACAAAGCACGGACCTCCAAGCCCCAAGATAAAACCTGGGGTGTAATGCGGCTTGTGCTGTTGTGTAAGAATAAACACTTGATCTGTAATTAAACTGTATTACTTGTGTTTTGAAATTTGAATGGTTACCTACATAGTGACATCCTGCTCTGTCCTTGTTAATGCAGTTCATTATGTTGGATGCAATCTGAGAACCCATCGGCTGTCGTCTAATGACGATTTAGCCTCTGGGGGCAACGGTCAATGTTTTCGGGCTTCAGGTGTAGCCAGTGGATATCTGGATAATGGACATCCGGGCCAAGACTTCCACTTCCGTGCTCCGGTTATTGTTTACAGTCCGATTAGCGACCTTGGAATTCAATAAAATTTTATTTATATTGCGCCATATCATAACAAAGTTATCTCAGGGCACTTTTTCATATAGAGCAGGTCTAGGCCGACTCTTTATATTTACAGAGACCTAACAAATCCCACCATGAGCAAGACGTGGCAAGGAAAAACTCCCTTTTAACAGGTAGAAACCTCGAGCAGAACCAGGCTCTGGGTGGGCGGTCATCTGCCTCAACCGGTAGGGTTGGGACAGAGAGAGAGAGAATACAGTAGTCCAGCACAGTACAGTTCTACATACAGATGTAAAGTAATAGTAGTGGTAATGGTATTAATGTTAATAGTAATACAAATAATACTAATAGCAGTATTATAATAGTAATACTAATAATTAGGCCAATAACAACAATAGCAGCAGCGGAACACAGGGGCTGCATGCGGCCCTGCAACCACAGGTCAAGACTCCGCAGCTCCGCAACCACAGATCCAGACTTCGCAGCTCCAGAGGCAGAAGCACTCGCAGAAAGCAACAGAAGGAGAGAGAGAGAGGAGAGAAAGGGAAGCAGTCGAGTATATAGCATACATATAGAGTATATAGCAGCATAACTAAGGGGTGGCTCAGGGTTCACCTGAGTCAGCCCTACTATAAGCTTTATCAAAGAGGAAAGTCTTAAGCCTACTCTTAAATGTGAGGAGGGTGTCTGCCTCCTGTACACAAACTGGGAGCTGGATCCACAGAAGAGGAGCTTGATAGCTGAAGGCTTTGGCTCCCATTCTACTTTTGGAGACTCTAGGAACCACAAGGATCCCTGCATTCTGGGAGCGCAGTGCTCTAGTCGGGTAATAGGGTAGTATGAGCTCCTTAAGATATGATGGTGCCTGACCATTAAGGCCTTTGTAGGTGAGGAGAAGGATTTTAATTATATTCTGGATTTTACAGTGTAGAGAAGCTAATATGGGAGAAATATGATCCCCTTTCCTGGTTCTTGTCAGTAAATGTGCCGCAGCATTCTGGATCAACTGGAGTGTCTTAAGGGACTTACTGGGGCAGCCTGATAATAGGGAGTTGCAATAATCCAGTCTAGATGTAACAAATGCATGGACTAGTTTTTCTGCATCTTTTTGAGACAGGATGTGCCTGATTTTTGCAATGTTACGTAGGTGAAAAAAGGCAGTCCTTGAAGTTTGTTTAATGTGGGAGATAAAGGACATATCCTGATCAAAGATTACTCTGAGATTCCTTACCACTGTAAGGTGGAGCTGGAGGCCACGGCAATGTCATCTAGAGTAACTATGTCTTTAGATAATGTGTTTCGGAGGTGTTCGGGACCAATTACAATAACTTCAGTTNGGAGCTTGATAGCTGAAGGCTCTGGCTCCCATTCTACTTTTAGAGACTCTAGGAACCACAAGGAACCCTGCATTCTGGGAGCGCAGTGCTCTAGTGGGGTAATAGGGTACTATGAGCTCTTTAAGATATGATGGTGCCTGACCATTAAGGGCTTTGTAGGTGAGGAGAAGGATTTTAAATTCTATTCTGGATTTTATGGGGAGCCAGTGCAGAGAAGCTAATATGGGAGAAATATGATCCTTTTTCCTGGTTCTTGTCAATAAACGTGCTGGAGCGTCTTAAGGGACTTATTGGGGCAAACTGATAATAGGGAGTTGCAATAATCCAGTCTAGATGTAACAAATGCATGGACTAGTTTTTCTGCATCTTTTGAGACAGAATGTGCCTGATTTTTGCAATGTTATGTGGGTGAAAAAAGGCAGTCCTTGAAGTTTGTTTTATGTGGGAGTTGAAGGACAAATCCTGATCAAAGAT
>LKNJ01007413.1:14673-27602 GCA_002120245.1 Maccullochella peelii
TAATAGTTAGAATTTTATCATTAAAGAAGCTCAAGAAGTCGTTACTACTGAGATCTATAGGAATACATGGCTCAATAGAGCTGTGACTCTCTGTCAGCCTGGCTACAGTGCTGAACAGAAACCTGGGGTTGTTCTTATTTTCCTCTATTAATGATGAGTAATAGGCTGCTCTGGCATTACGGAGGGCCTTCCTATATGTTTTAAGACTGTCTTGCCAGACTAAGCGTGATTCTTCCAGATTGGTGGAATGCCATTTCCTTTCAAGTTTTCACGATGTTTGCTTTAATATGCGGATTTGGGGGTTATACCATGGAGCTAACCTCCGTTGTTTTATTATCTTCTTCTTTAGAGGGGCAATAGAGTCGAGTGTCATTCGCAGTGAGCCTGCAGCACTATCAACAAGATGATCAATTTGAGAGGGACTGAAGTTAGCATAGGAGTCCTCAGTTATATTGAGATATGGCATTGAATTAAATCCGGATGGAATCACTTGAATCGAATTTAGTTACAGCACTATGAGATAGACATCTAATGTAGGAATGTTTGCCTAATGGCATGTAGTTCAGTAATAGCAATTCAAAAGTTATTAAATAATGGTCTGATAATAAAGGATTCTGTGGAAAGACTATTAGATGTTCAATTTCAATGCCATAGACCAGAACAAGATCGAGGGTGTGGTTAAAATAGTGAGTGGGTTTATGTACACTCTGACAGAAGCCAATCAAATCTAATAATGAGATAAACGCAGCACCAAGGCTATCATTTTCTACATCCACGTGAATATTAAAATCGCCTACAATAATTACTTTATCTGTTTTAATGACTAAACCTGATAAGAACTCAGAGAATTCAGATAAGAATTCAGAATATGGTCCAGGAGCGCGGTACACTATAACAAATACAATTGGCTGTGTTTTCCAGGTTGGGTGTGAAAGACTAAGAACAAGGCTTTCGAACGAGTTATAATTTAGTTTGGGTTTAGGGTTTATTATTAGGCTTGAGTCGAAGATGGCTGCAACTCCACCTCCTTGGCCTGTGCCTCCAGGAATGTGAGTAATAATGTTACGGGGGGGTGTATTCATTTAAACTAACATATTCATCATGACGCAGCCAGGTTTCAGTAAGATAAAATAAATCAATATGATAATATTGTTTACTAGTACAGTAGCTTTAGATGACAGAGATCTGGTGTTTAAGAGTCCACATTTAATTTTCCTATTTTGTTGTAGCGTTGCAGTGGTGGTTTTAATTTTTTATTAGGTTTTTATGTATTACTCCTCCTCTGTTTGCTTTTGATTTAATGAATTTAAGTGGTCGAGGGGCAGGCACCCTCTCTATGGAGTTTAGGGTGGGTAACTGTGGAAGCGCAGAGAAGCGTATAGGACTGCGACTCTGCCTCCTGGTCTCAACTCTGAGTAGTCATGGCTTTAGGCCACTAATAAATTTGGCCAGATTTCTAGATATGAGAGCGGCCCCATCCAAAGTGGGATGAATGCCGTCTCTCCTAATCAGACCAGGTCTTCTCCAGAAAGTCCGCCAATTATCTACAAAGCCCACATCATTACCTGGACACCACCTCGACAACCAGCGGTTGAATGATGACATGCAGCTATACATGTCATCGCTAGTAAGGTTTGGTAGGGGCCCAGAGCAACCTACGGAGTCCGACATTGTCTTTGCATATGTACACACCGACTCAACATACATTTTTGTGATCTCTGATTGGTGTAATCAGGTGTCATAACCACCATACTTACCATATTTACGCTTATCCTTAGCCAGCAGTTTTAAATAGGATTCAACGTCACCTGCTCTGGCCCCAGGGATGCATTTGATCATTGTCACTGGTGTCGCTAACTTCACGTTTCTCAAAATAGAGCTACCAATAATCAGTCTGTTGATGATTTCAGCACAGACAAACAAAATAAAGCTAATAAAAAGCTAATTTCTAGGGTTCAAAGATTGATAAAAAGCTAAATCCTGGCTACTGTAAGCCAATAGACAGGACAGAATTTCCTGCTGTTGATGTTCCTTATGTCATCTAATCCTCCATGGTTAAGTATGGCGCATTGCTGCATTCCAGCTGGTACGATTTCCAAAACCACAGGATGTTAGTTTCAGTTTACACAAATTACAAAAATATATCATTACTTAATTCTAGCGGTATCTATCCATAAATACTTTTGTTTTTATTAGCCCAGGCAGGGTTTCCACCAGGTAATATATATGGAAAGCCACATAGATAGTGACACATCTCATCTTAAATTTAGCTTGTAGATAACAGTATGCACTTAATAGTAGTCACACTCTAGGGCATTTGCTGTCTGAAGAAGCACCTTTGCCATTTTTCCCTGAAGGTTAATCTTTTCTATTTATTTTTTTGGATGGTCTTTGCCATTCAGAGTAAGAGCTTGACCATTTTTCCTTAAAGACACATTAACTACTCATTGCGTTAACTGAACCGATCCTTTAAACCTCCCCAAAGTTAAGTAACCCTTTTGCTTCAGGGTGCCCATAGACCCTTTTATTGGCAGGATGCAGAGGTTATCCTCTACTTAGCTAACATGAACAGCTGTGCAGACCATGGAGTAAGGATTGGTTTGTTTTAGGTTGACTCATTACTGAGATGGATTGTATCTGTAGCAGATCATCTTCAGTTGTGCCACCAGCTATGACCACTGTTACTTACACCGAAGCAATATGTGACTCACTGGACTGTGATTCTGTGTGTTGGACAGCAGTGGTGGGTTTCCTTACTCAACTTGCACTCTGGTAGTTTGTTCACTGTGCTTAGTTGTGTGTGTTTTGTGTCCACAGTATGGCAGAAGTCCCCTGCACTTGGCTGCCTACAAAGGCCACATTGAGGTTGTGCGTATCCTGCTCAAAGCTGGCTGCGACCTGGACATCCAAGATGACGTGAGTAGATTCATCCATCTGTCAGTTAAGTTGGCCATGTTTCCACTTTTCATCCATGGTGGATTGCTAATCTTTTTGCTTTCAATTCTGTTTTATTGGAATGATTTTTTAGACCCACAACATTAGACTTTTTTTTAACACAAAGAGTCTAATGACCTCCAGTGGCCTTGAATGGGACTTTTTGGACTGCCCACTTGTGGGTTTTCCCTTGGGATGCAAGTGCCCCTTTCCCACAGATAGTGATAAACCATGTTGCCAAATTCACTCTCTGTGGTCAGTGAGCTCCGCAACAGGCTGCAGTACATCCCCCAGAACTAGAGGGAGCAGGAGGTGCAGACTGAGGCAGGAGGAGGAGGAGGAGTGAAGGAGGTTAGCCAAACCTGCTCCTACTGAGCCAGTGGAAATCTGTCCCCCCCATCCTTCCTTCTCTCCACTGATGCTGCTGCACTCGCCTCAGTTCTTATATAGCTTGGAATTACCCTCTCCTCCTCTTCTCCCTCCTTTTTCTTCACCATCTCTCATGGAAATCATTGCTCTTTCTTCTTGCGTTCTAATGTCAAACCTGACCTATTAAGTGTCACTCACCACTTTTCTGTAATCTGTGTGCAATAATTTATGGCTATGGGCTGAACCTTTTTCCTGGGACTGTAAATTCACAGCATTCATATGGTTATACGAACCACTGTGGACTCTAAACACCATTAGAGCTGTTTGAGATTAACTGCTGTGGTTTGTATAACTGCTATACGTGGACCATATTAACAGTCATAACATATTATCAGTCCTGCTTGGGTCAGTAAGTACATGTTGTGTAGGAGATAGATAGATAGATAGATAGATAGATAGATAGATAGATAGATTGATAAATACTTTATTTATCCCTGGGGGGAAATTCACAATAGTTCACAATAAAGGAATAGTTAGGCTAGGTTTCCAAGAGTGAAAATGGAATCAATAGATCAATATCAAGCTCAGGTTTGTTAAATATGGAGCTGGAATCAGGACCTGGTTATCTTAGCGTAGCATAAAGACTGGAAGAAGGGGGAAATCTGCCTCTGTCCAAAGTTCAAAGATACACCTACCAACATGTCTAAAGCTCAATAATTAACATGTTGTATCTCATTTGTCTAATCCCTACACAAACAGAAATGTTAAAACGACTTGGTTTTAGGGGGGAGTTACATGCCGGAATGATTTTTTGACAAACAACACTGTATCCATTCGCCCAGAACTGCTGTGCAGTGTCTCCAGCTATAGCGCGGGTTTCCAGTTTGGGTTGTTGAGCACAGGTTTCGGTTTTAGGTCTCTGTACAGGCACAAATGTACCAAACCTGATTTTATGCACATTTTCAATTTAAAAAAAAAACAGGAGTGGAAATGCTGGAAATAGTCAGAAAGTCGAAATATGGCAAGAAAAATTTTTAAACTGGGTTTAGGTGGTAAAGTTTATGTATTGATAAGAGCAAAATGCGACAAAGTGAATAAATGATGGCGGTAGATGAAAACATCAGATCTGTTTGGAGTGATGAAGACACTGTAACATTCCTCAAATCAATACATGGAAAAAAACGAAATGCCATATTTCCATCACCTTTTCTACATTGTTTTCTACCATTTGAGCTTTGACTGGAGCTCTTTTAATTACGTCATCTTGTTGCGCCCTCTTGTTCTGCAGTGGTTTAATGGCACCCAACTGGAGAATTAGTGCCACCAACTGTTTATCTCGATGAACCAACTCCTAATATCTATATAAGTAGTGGATGGAAATGCATTAATTTGAATTTCCTTTTGCTGATTTTCTGGAAACTTAAAATTTGCGCATTTAGATGGAAACCTGACTACTTATTTCCATGTTCTCATCTCATTCTCAGAAAGAGTGAACAAGCAAATTAATGTATTTCTCTCTCTGTCTTTCTCTCTCAACCCAACCGGTCAAGGCAGATGACCGTCCACCCAGATCCTGGTTCTGCTCGAGGTTTCTGCCCGTTAAAAGGGAGTTTTTCCTTGCCACTGTCGCCTCGTGCTTGCTTATGGTGGAAATTGTTGGGTCTCTTTAAATATATAGAGTCAGGTCTAGACCTGCTCTATATGAAAAAGTGCCCTGAGATAACTTTGTTATGATATGGCGCAATATAAATAAAACTGAATTGAATTGTATATTTGACTTGATAGGTCTGCTATTGTTCCCATTAGTTCTAAATGCATGCACTGATATACAAAAGACATCCATCCATGTCTTTGTTCCACTCAAACTAAGCAGGAGTAAAAGCAAAAACCAAACTATTCCTTCAAGAGAGATTGTCACCTCTGATAGATGAAAATCTTGTATCTCCGTGTCAACTTTTCAACAACTGAATTTTCTTTTTCAATTGATTTAGGAAATACTACAATTTTGAACAAGATTTATGAATCTTCATGGTATGAAAATGACCCAGCAAGAACACTGTATATAATAAATATAATAAAAAACAACTGGGGCTCCAAGATTTTCACGTGATAGAATTGTTTTTTCTATGAATGGATGCTGGTTTTCTTGTCCTGTTGCTGAGTGTTTCTTGTCGCATATTGTTAGTGAGTGTTGTGTGACTGTTGGCAGGGGGAGCAGACAGCGTTACACCGGGCTGCCGTGGTGGGAAACAGTGATGTCATCAGTGCTCTCATCCAGGAAGGGTGTGCACCGGACAGACAGGACAAGGTGCAGATCAAAAGACAGAAACACACACACACACATACAAACACACACAGAGGCTAATGGCACCGCTAATACAGTCAGTTTAGGAACGGGGGAATTTCAAAGGCATCATAATGACTACATTAAAGCATCTGATAATCATAGAGAAACCAGTGTGCAATCTGCTTAGCCTCATTCCCCCATGAAAAGTAGTGTGTTTAGAATCACAGTGAAAAGAGAAATGACTTGTTCATACATAGCAACATAGCTGGACCTACAGGTATTATAACCATGAACACTCAAATTTTTCCTGTTTTTTCTTGTATTTTATGTCAAAACCTTTTACGTGCTGAAATATAGTGCATTAATAGTGTATTTTGGTAGGAACTTAATGGTGTACCAGTGGGTGTACAAAATAATCCAGCCAGTAATACCATGCATGATTTAATAAAGCCCTTTTCTGCATATTTTCAAGAAAATATGTATTTTGAATCTTTTTATCCATAGCTGAAAAACTGACATTGGAAATGTAAACAAATGTCACAAAGTACATGTAAAACATTATGCACTGTCACAATTTTCCAGGGCTTATATCAGAATATCAGGTGAAAAAGATGTGTTAACAAAACCATTATCAATGTACCATAAAGTGTTACAGACAAGCCTTAATTCCTAATGTGTAAAGTATATTTTTATCATATTTTACCAAAATGCCTCCTGGTTTTCTGATCTGCTTTTGTTTTAATTTATTGTTGATGCTCAAACAGCTCTTTCCTGGTTGGCTTTTATGTTAAACGTGCAGGAACTGTTGAGTTTCTTTGACAGAAGCAGAAAAAAATGGCAAAGTAGAAATCATTGGAATAAAATAGTTAATGAAATGTTTATGATCAGAAATTGAATTATTTAAATATATATTACAAGCGCACATATGAAGTGAGCCACCTGTTAACGACAATGCTAAAGGCAAAAGCGGGAATGATTCTGAATGTGTCCGAACAATCAGCAAGGAGACTGAACATTTTGTTAATTTATTTCAATACAATATAACATTGTCCGTGTTAGGAATTGTGGATGCTAGGTGACATCTATTAGGATGAGGGGTAACGGGGTTGTAGGTGCTGGACCCAAACGTGGTGGCTGTGGCTCTGGCGGCTCTGGAGGCTCAGGCTGTGGCTCTGGCGGCTCTGGAGGCTCAGGCTGTGGCTCAGGAGATCCGGGAGGCACTGACGTGGACTCTGGAGGCAACTGCTGTGGCTCAGGAGACCGGGGGGCACTGGTGTGGACAGCGGCGGCTGCTCTGTGGACCCTGGCGGGGACACTAAAGGCAGCTGCAGCACAGGAGACACTGGTGGCGGCTGCAGCACAGGAGACACTGTTGGCGGCTGCAGCACAGGAGACACTGGTGGCGGCTGCAGCCCTGGAGGAAGCTGCCATCTTGGCAGCAGAACGGGGACTGGAGGCTGCGGTCTTGGCAGCAGAGAGGGAACATGAGGCTGCTTCTGTGGCAGCGGTTCTGGCTTTGGCCGGCACGACGTCAGAGAACCCGGACCGTGGTCGCCCAGGCCGCTGTCCGGGCCGCCATCTGGGCCAAGAACGTGAGAATGTGGATGCCAGTCTCTGGCGGGGACTCAGGAGCTGGAGCCAGAGGGGTCTCCCACTGATCAAGGTACTGCTCCACGTCCGGGAAAAAAGCCAGGCGAGTTCCCTCAAACTGAGACTGCCAGTACTTGGAATGACGCCTTGAACTGTAGGCCTCGCATACCTCAAAGCATGCGGGTGACTTGGTTTCCCATCCCTCCGATTCGGACTCGTACGATTCCAGATGAGCAGGCATTGGCTCCTCCCACTCATCCAAATTGGAATCGTACATGGCGAGGGCAGTCAGCGCTAGGACGGGCCGTTCCTTCCAGCCATGGTCCGCTGGGTCCAAATATGGTTGGGTCATTCTGTTAGGAATTGTGGATGCTAGGTGATATCTATTAGGATGAGGGGTAACGGGGTTGTAGGTGTTGGACCCAAACGCAGACATACTCAGAGGTAGAAGTGGAAGCAAGGCTTATTGATGCTGATTGTGGTCGAGGGCATGTAGACAGGTATATGAAAACAGGTAAGTCCGAAACACAGGAATTCGCAATGTCCGGGTGAACAGAAGAAATCCAACATGAAACAGGAGAGCATGGGAAGTCCAGGAGAACAGAAAGCTTCTTACGTGGGGTGTGGAATGAGTCCAGATATGAGTGTTACGAGATCTAATCAGGCAAAGAGTCCAGTAGAAGGGAATCCAGGAACGAAGAATGTGGCACATGGAACACGGAACTTGAAAACATGAAAACACCAACACAATCTAGCATGAGGACAGAGACGAACTAACAGTGACAACAGCGTGTGAGACAATGACCCAAAAAAGCACAAAGAGAAGGGACAGGCATAAACAGGCAAAGACTAACGAGGGAAAACAGAAACAGGTGAACATAATCAAGGGCTGAGACAGGAGGACAAGAACACACAGGAAACATTAAACAAGACCTTTCAAAATAATACCTGAACCTTGACCAAAACATAACCAAAACCCAACAAATACCATAGATCCTAACAGTCCGTCCCCTGTCTCCATCAACTTTACCCTGACTAGCACCAAAGATAGACTGGCATGACAAATGAAACCTTCTCTCATACTTCACTGATAGTCTAACAGATGTTATACATTACTTTAAAAAGAGAAAACACTTCCATTTTGTAGTTTTTTTTATTCTCAAGTGAAAAATCAGTTTTTCTACTGTAACTCTGGCAAAACTGATCGGATTCAGCTGCGGACTCAATGACAGGGTGTACTTCCTGTAGACTTCATGGCAGCTGTGTCTCAATTCAGGGGCTGCATCTTTCAGAGGTTGCATTTGAAGCATGTTTTTATAATACATCCATGATTTGAAGACCGAATGCATCACAGCAGTACGATGAGACTGTCCCATGTTCCTGACTCCATGTTACAAGAGAAAATGTCTTTGTTGCAACCATCCTCCTGATACTTTTGTCCTGGCCCTAACGATAAGACGCAGCTCATGAATGGAGTTTGAGGGTTTTTTTTTTTTCTGCGACTAACGGTTTGGTCGACTATTAGGGGGCAGCCCTAGAATGGACTCGGTGGAAGATGGTAAATTAAAAGATATTTATTGTAATAAGGTAAACAAAGAAAAAACTAAAGAAATAGCTACAAATATGGTGTGTTGGTAACATCAGTGATGTAGATGTGAATGTGTGAGCATAATGAAGTGTAAGGTGTGAAGCAAAACAAAAGCCAAACAAAGGCAAAGCGTGCAGACACTGGCTGGGATGAAACCAGGTGAGAGAGAGAGCCAGAGCAACGCTGGAGTTGGGCTTTTATTCCATGGGCTGCTAGGCTCAGGTGCTCTGAATCTGGCTGTCTGCCGCAACTGTGTTCCTCTGGTACTTTCAAGGTAACATAGGAAAAACAATAACTGGCAAACCACACCTGCATCTAAGTAGTTAGCTAGGGGCTGTCACAGAGTGGTAAGTATGAAGTGACTCTGTTGTTGTACTGATTGAATCTCATCTATATACCAATGTGAT
Organism: Maccullochella peelii; assembly: GCA_002120245.1. NCBI lineage: Eukaryota > Metazoa > Chordata > Actinopteri > Centrarchiformes > Percichthyidae > Maccullochella > Maccullochella peelii. The sequence goes on from LKNJ01007413.1 coordinate 23,849, forward strand.
TCTTCATGGGTTCCCTAAAATCTAGAGTTACGAAGGAAGAGAATCTAAATAAATGTAAGATTTGTGTTGACATAAAATGGGAACGGATGGGAATTGTTGGGTCTCTGTAAATATGAAGAGTCGGTCTAGACCTGCTCTATATGAGATATATATATATATATATATATACATATACACACACACACACACACACACACATATGAGAGAGAGCCATATATTGTTATGATATGGCGCTATATAAATAAAATTGAATTGAATAAAATCAAGTGCGTCAGTCTGGCTATTGTAAATGTGGCTTTTTGTTTTTTTGTCCTGTCAGGATGGCAGCACAGCTCTCCACGAGGTGTCCTGGCATGGCTTCAGCCAGTCTGTTAAACTTCTGGTGAAGGCTGGAGCCAACGTTCACGCTAAAAACAAGGTGATTCTACAATGGAGTTCTCAACTTTAAATCAACCCTGATTAAATGTGTTTCCTATAAACTGTATTCCTATAATCATTCCTTCAGCTGTCATTCAGTGCATTCTATATTTTTTAAAGAAATTCACCAGTAAATAAGGCCATTGTGCTGCACAGCAAAAACTATCCAGAACAAGTCATTTAAAGCAAGACAATGAAACTTTTAAAAGTAGAAATAACACATTCTTCCTCTTACAAATGAAAGGTTGAATTTATAAGCAATAAAAACACACTTTCATTTCAGTACACTCAGGTGTTTTGCTGCTACAGCCTTACTTGATACCGTATGACAAGTAGCATATTGTGGCTAATGTAAGCAAACTTCACATATATTATAGTGTATCTGATATTAGTGAGACATTTCACTAACTGTATGACTCTTTTCTACTTGTGCTACTATTGCACTACATTTTAGCATGCCACACAAATATTTTAATGTTTTTTTCACAAAAGTAAAATGTAAGTAGTATTCACAGCTTTCCTCACCAACATGTTTGTTGTTTCCCTCTTTTAGTCTCATTCCACTTACTCTGTCAGGTCACCTAGTGATGACATCTTTAAAGGAACTGACTTAAAAAGAATCTTGTCAAATAAAGGGAACATTGTGCCATTAGTCTGTAGTTGCCTGCATGAAAGTTCATTCTTGACTTTGGAAAAAAGCAATTTACCTAGCTTTTTCCACACAAAAAAAAAGAAGCAAATTCGATTATCATTTCATCACCATGTATTACTGTGCAAATTCCATCCATTGATAAAGACCTTGAGATGCAGTTGAAAGCTACAGAAAAATGTTATTACTCCAAAAATAAATTGTAAAAATAAATAAGCAATTTACATTTGAAACAAGTGAAACTTATTGTATATAAATCCTAGTTACAGACTACAACTGACTTGTCAGGATAGCTTTTTAAACAGATAAAAACTTTCAGCTCCATTCAAGGTTTTATTCAGAATAAACTGTTTTTATGCATCCCTATATCTGGCTCATAAATACCTCTGTAGACACACATGAACAAAATATTCTGAATAATACCATGCATTGTATCTTCCTTTACTTCTCTTTTCCTCTCACCCTTATTTGTGATCTTTTTCCTCTGTCTTTTCCTGTTGCCCCATCTCACTGTTTTTGAATAAATTAATGATCTTTATTGTCATTATCCTCAGGTACAGTGAAATGTTGCATGGCTTCTCCCGAGGGATAAAACAAATAAAAATAGCAATACCAGAAAACAGCAATAGCAGCCTAATATATAAAAAATAAAATAAAATTACACATTTACAAATATACAGAGGTTGAGTGTTATAAATATTAATAATTAAATAGATGCTAAATCTTGTATTTGTAAATTGTGTGTGTTGTAGTGTGTGTGCGCTCACAGTTCCTGTAATTTGTTCTGTGGTTGGGCAAGGATGGGTGTGATCGAGGCCATAGCTCTGGGAAAGAAGCTGTTCCTCAGTCTATTGGTGCAGGATCTTATTGTCCTGAACCGTTTGCCGGACGGCAGTGGTTCAAACAGGGAGTGTCTGTGTGGGCTGGGCCTGTTTCAGCTTCCTGAGGAAGAATAGTCTTTGTTGGGCCTCTTTAACCAGGTGTGAGGTGTTGGAGGTCCATATCAGCCCACACATTGACTCCAAGGAACTTTAGGTTTTCCACACTTTCCACTGCTTCTCCATGTATGTGGAGGGGGAGGTCTCATTTGTTCTCCTGAAGTCAATAACCATCTTCTTTGTCTTTAAGGTGGTAAGGACCATGTTGTTGTCCCCACACCACTTAGCCAGATGTTCCACCTCCTCCTCATTGTTCTGTTATTCACCCTCTCCCCTCTCTCTTCTCTCGATCTTTTCCTTGTCTCTGTTCAGTTTGCTGTAGTAGAATGATTGTCAGATGAAGGGTCTTACCAAAGTATCCAAACACTGTGAACCTGAATAAGATAATAAAAACACATGAATGGAATATGTAATAGCAAAAAACTGACCCTAGTAAACACAAATAAATGATTACACTCTGACTCTCTACTCCTCCTGTTGCTAGGCAGGAAACACAGCTCTCCACCTTGCGTGTCAGAACGGTCACGCTCAAAGCTCCAAGGTTTTGCTCCTGGGAGGCTCCAGGCCCGACAGCAAGAACCATGTAAGTCTCCAGCAGGGCTCTGGTAGGTGCTGCTGCTGCTAGAATCACCTGCAAGAGTTAATGAGATGGATGTAGACACAGCCTGCAGTTATTCAGATATAGATACACAAGTCATCTTCCACCTCTCCGTCTAAAAGATAGTACATTTAAACGTCACTTTATCATTGTTAAATACCAGGTGCTTTTCAGTGTAATTATCATAAACAATGGAGGTTAGAGGCAAGAAGTACCAAGTTCTCTTGATGCAAGTGTTTCCAAAATGAAGACCACATTTCCCATCAGTCCCATTGCTTTCAAAGAGAATGCTTGTTTGTTTTTTTAGGTGGGAAATTAATGTTTTTTACCCTTTCACCCTAAAAACACTGAATGTGTCTCATATGGGTCTCTATACTATTTCAGGCACTGATTAGGTAATGGAACTGAAATTGTGTAACGTATGTCGTCATAATATTGGACCAGCCGTAAATCTGTTATTGCTAGAACATTATCCAAGAGTGCCAGTATACTTAAGTCCCTGTTTCACAGAACAAAGAATTTTGACATTTCTGTTAAGAAACTTGTTGTGTCGTAATTAGAACTGTGTCATTTTGGTTATGCTTGTTCCACTTAGCATAGTGGTTTGACAACTAAATTTAGAAACAATTTGCAGGTGTTGCAAAATAACATTTGTTAAGTGCATGTCCTCAAACTCATGTTGGTAGTAATGAATTGAGAAGTGCATGCTCCGAGTTACTTGGGCTAGCCGATAACAATGGTTTCCATACTCATCATGGCTATAATACGAGGGCCAGGATTCATGTAAACTGCCTCGAATAAATGTTATTAGTGGGAATGCTGATTCAGCATTCACACTATTGTTCTTCTAAGGTTTATTAGTGTGAATGCTGGAAGCTTTATTTTTATTATTCCGCCGCATTTTTTGGCACTCAATTAGTTCCACATTTTTCAACGTAGAAACGTCATTCAAACATCAAAATATTCAGCTCGATCAGGACATGCGCGGATGTATTCAGAATTTTGATAACATTCATACTTTGCAAGATATTCAAGATTTTCCAGGATTTCAGCCCCATTCAAATGAATGGAGGGAATGTTCAAAATTCACAAATTGTCAAGGTTTTCCAGCTCATTCATACTTTTAGCTAGAAACTCCATTCAAACATCAAA
>LKNJ01007414.1:10653-22823 GCA_002120245.1 Maccullochella peelii
CCTCCCATCTCCTCTCCTCTCCTGTCCTCTCCTCCCCTCTCCTCTCCTCTCCTCTCCTCTCCTCCTCCTCTCACACATACAGCTGTTTGCCCTCAGTGACCCGGCTCCTCAGGTGTTTGTGTGTTTTCTTCCTGTTTGTGTCGCCAAGGCAGCGTACAGGAAGTGTTTGGCTCCTTCTCAAGTGTAGCTGCACCTGCGCAGCTTCCTACCAGATGAATGGTGGTTGCCATAGTTACCACAGAGGTTACCTGGCCTAAACAGAATAAGCGGTGAATGTGTGACGATTCACTTTGTTTAAAATATTATACACAAAAGCAACAAATCATCATGATCATATTGTTAGTAGGACTTTGATTCTAATACAGAAGTAGCATTTGAAATATTGGAATCTAAATGTGAAACAGAAATGAGCTAATCCAGCATGACGCTACTCTGATAACACGTCATTGACACCTGTACTATTAATATTTTCTAATTGTTTGTCCTGTAATATGACTACGGACACTGCACACTTGTTATCTTTTTGTCTGCTGATTTCTGAAAAGTACTGTAATATTTTTATGATTGAAACTTGAGCAGGTAGCTTTAAAGAGCAGTTTGTGGCCATTGATTATGCAAATGATCGGATCTCACAAATGCGAGCCTCTTCATAAACAGGTGCGCGCTTAAAACGAGAGATTCACGCCAAGTTTGTCCAGCTAAGAGAGTCTGTTGAATCTGACTTGGAGCACTCGTACGAGAAGTAAAGGCCTCACAGTAAAAAGTAAGAGAGGTTTAGGGTAAGAATATGAAAATATCCTTGCATGAGGCCCAATGACATGAACTAAAATCCTTGACCTCCGACCTTCTGTCGGTTCCTGACCTCCTGTGACCCTTTAAAACGAAGCAATGTGACCTCTCGTCACTGGTTCCATATGGCGACCAGTTCAAACAAAGAGCAATCTTTCTTTCTTTTCTTTTCTACTTTCCTTCTTCACTTAATCTGGAAGCATGAAACTCTCCAAAACTGTAACTTTATATGGAGTATTATATAATTCTAAAAGGTGTAACTTGAAAACAGGGTTTTGTATCTGTAACCGTAGTTTTGTAAACTTGTACAGTGACGTTTGTATCTGTAAGCTTATTTTTGCAAACTCAAAAGTCAAGTCTCCGTCTAACGTAACATTTGCTGTGTTTTGTGTGCTGCAGAAAAAGAGGAAGCAGGCGAGCCGGGATGCAGACTCCCTCAGTCTCTGCAGTCTAGACATCAATGTAAGTTCAGCTCCTCCAAACTAACTTCTCTGTTGTGCCTCTCTGTTCTGTTTTAGACTCTGCTCTTGACTCAGAAAGTGGTGAAATATGTCAGATAATCTGACTTCATGGGCACCTAGTTGTAGTTAAAAGTGGGGGTGGAAGATTATTGACAGGCAAAGGGAGGTATGGCAGGAAAATGAGACTGCACTCTCCGGGGATAATATTACGCCAAACTCCCTTTAAGAAATATGACATATTAACAAATCCTTATGTGTCCGTAAAAACACATAACTCTTGAAGCACACGATAAAGGGTGTCATATATCGACAGTCTTAATGCCAATTCGGCATCAATATAATCCATAAAGATGAACTGTATCTCCGTATAAACTTAAGATTTCTCACTAAATTAAGTGCTGGTTGGTGGATCAGATACACGCCGAATTAAAGATTGACTCATAAAACTTTAAATTCACCGTCTATCATGTCTGTGTGACGGTATTGAGGAGTTTTTTGGCCGTTACCAAAGTAACTACCCGGTTTGCTGCTTCCTGTTTGGTGAATGGGAGAGCACACGTACCTCCCGATAATATTAAACATGTTTGATTTTAACGGATTGTCAAGACGAAGAAAAGACTTAAGATGTTGTATGATTAAAAAGTGGGGATGAAAAAGCTCACGTTTGCTCTCCAAAGTCTAATAGTGGAGATGCAGCTGATGCGCTTGCGCCTTTGGTGCCCTTAAGAGCTGTAGACTTTTACTTTGAACAGGCTAAATACTTCCTGATTCTGTGGTGGCAGGATGTTCACACCTTTGAAATATGACCTAAAAATGGAAAAAGTTGATCTTGGTGTACTTCCACTCAGGAAGTTTCTCTGTGTTGTCATCTAAAGTGTAACCTCATGTTGTGAAATGGGACTTTCTGTCCAGGAAGTTTTTACTTGCTTTAAAGAGTAACTTAACCCTTAATTTCAAACCTGTACTATGATTTTATCATACTATCAAGTGTTTCTGGTCTATATTTAGTCATTATAGGTGAACAAAGAACTTTAACGGCAGTTCTTTTCTCCTGTATGTTTGGTTTTGATTTTGACTTAAAGGTGCTGTGTGGAGTTTTCTTGTAAACAAACAAAAGTTGTGTTTACATTCAGTGTTACTCACCATGTGTTGAGTGCATTTCCATCCTCATAAAATATTTGCAAAGCAGATTGTTTGAAAACCTGCATTGTTTCCGTCCATGTGTACCAGCTAGCAGTCTTCTTCTTCACTGCTTTTGTTTCTGGACGCGTTGCCACCACCTGGAGATCACTGGGGTAGTGTGAAACTATTGGCAGGAATATGTATTTCTGAAGGAGACTAACGTTTTAATTTAAGTCACCTTTACAGTTAAGTGTATTTTAGTGTTGATCTTTGAATTATATGCATCAAATGTTAGATATAATTCAGGTACATTATAGAAAACTTGTAAAACTTGTCGACAACGGCTTATTATTTATGAGAGAGAACAAAAAGAGGTGTTATTGTTTCATTCTCAGCCACAGGAGATGGTTTGTTTATTTCTCTAATTATATACAGGCGGAATTTTTTGTAACTGTGATTTTTTTTTTTTTTTATAACTCTCTTTCTTGAATTTTGAAGTTATATACAAAATTACAATATAAAAAGAGATATATTAGTAAATCTCATGAAAAATATGTTGCTACAATTCATTCACATGACCTTAAATACCTGCAAATATACCTGCACTATTAGTCACTCCCAGTTTACATCTCAGTGACCATAAAAGGTGTCCAGATTTTCCTAAAATTAGCAAATTTTTCTTCAGATTTTTGATTTCCTCTAGTTTTAAATGAAACTTTTCCAATTAAAGTGTAACTACGCCCTCAAATTCAGCTAGAACCGTCTCTTCCAGCATGTTTGAAAAATGCAACGAGTGAGGGAACAACACCTGAAGGGGGCATGGCCTCGTGGATGCGTAGTGTGTGGGTTAGGGGACATATGGAGACTGACTGACACTGATTAGAGTCTTTTTTTATATAAATGTCATGACGTAGACAGGTCCCAACCAGTTGACTCTGTCAGCATTCGCCTTGCAAGGTTCAGGGCTGATTTAAAACAGTAGATGGCGTGTTTAGCCGTTTTCAACCCATGAAATGCCGATTTTTATAAATGTGGTAAGAAATGTCAATATTAACACCAGCATTGATGTGTTTCATCACAGAACAGTCATTTCATTTAGTTTGCAGCTCAAAAAACCACATTTAAGTGTGCAGTACCTCTTTAAATAGGACAAGACAACATGCTAACAGGCAGCTAAATGCAACAGCATTGTCAATATTCGTAGACGAGGCAGTAACTGTGATTTTTGCACTTTGTACTTTGTTATCTCCAGCACTGACTGTGGGTTATTGTGTATTCAGACCCTCGAGGGCCCTCCATCCTCGTGTTGGCCCCCTCCTCATGTACTTGTCTGTATTTTTAGCCCTCTGCCAGGAGCCCGTTCCTTCCCGGGCGTTTCCCTCCCTGCTCAGTCTAACACAGGATGTCCACCCTGTTCAATGCACCCCAATGTTTGTGTGACAAACAGACGCAAACACACCATCAGTCTTATTTTGTTACAAACCCGTAATAAATTGCACTCTATTGTTTCTCTGCTGTCATTCCCTGTAGCTCAGTGAGTCACATGCAGTCATACTGTGCTCTTACAGAAAGTCCAGGACCTGGAGACTATCGTAACTGATTCAAAGGTCAAAGGTCATGACAGGGTTTAGATTTTATATCAACATATCCACTTCTGGAGCAGCGCTGTCTTTGTCTGGACTTGGAATCAAATCAAAGGTTAAGTTTTATTTTGTGTTTCCATTATTTCCTAGCAAGGTCGTAAGACGTTTTCTGGAAAGAACTGTGTAATTTGGTGCTAATTTTACGGAAATTTATTATTAATTAATTATTAATTATTAATTAAGTTAGTTGTGTAGAGTTTATAAGAAGTTGTTGATTTCCAGAGGAACTTCCTTTGAAGAACTGCTCCATTTAAACCGAAATAAATATTTATTTATTATTAATTTAATATTGAAAACCTCATTATCCATATACACTCAGTGGCCACTTTATTAGGTACAGCTAATAAAGAGTGTGGATATCTTGAAAAGAAAACACACATTTTTAGCTTTTATCCAGTGTGTGTTTACTTCAACTTGCACTTTTACTGTATACTTCTTATTTTTAATTTTATGATTAGTTTTATTATATTAAACTTTGTTTTATTCATTTTTCTTTTGAACTCTTTTTATGTTCAGCACTTGGAGTTGCATTTGCTGTATGACTTGTGCTATATAAATACAGTTTAATTGATTGATTTATTGATTGACCTGTATAATCTAATTCATTCCAATACAACAGTCTACTTTTATGATGACTATGATGTTCAGTGTTTTTCTAATAGTCTGCCCATCTCATGTATGTAAATATGGAGGACAAAAAATTAGAAACACATCTCAATACAATGTAGTTCATTAAGACATAATAACAAACATATAATTGAATTCACACAATGTCAACAAAAACATTATAAACTTTGTAAAGGTAGAATTTATGGCAGAGCTGTTTGGTAACAGATTTTACAGCTGTACCTAATTAAGTGGCCACTTAAATTTGATGCTTGTCTGTAGAGAAATTTAACATTTGTTTAGCTGACCTAAAAAACTCTCTACAGTAGATAACAGTAGCAATTGATTAATTGGAAGTGTACCATTTGGAAAACAGGATCAGAGTCCTTTCTATAACCTTCCAATGAATTTACTGTTAGCGTACATATCAGGTCCTTTGTGGGAAATTATAGGAAACCAATGGACCTGTAAAACAAAGATTTCATATGACAGTTTAACTAATATCATGAATCAACTAAATAAGATAAAGCAGTTAAACATTATAAAGGGTGTAAATAAAATGGTAAAATGAGTCCTGCTCATTTACTCTGGAGGTTTCTGTTTGGCACCAGAGTGGTTATAGACGTTTTCACTGGTTAATTAATATCTGCTGAGCCCCGCAGGGTCACATGGTAGATTAACAGTTATTGATGTGGTCGAGTAAACCGAGGGCAGGCATCTATACCTTTTAATAAAAGCAGGCTCTGATGTGTTTTGGTATTCTTCTAATAAATTATCGATTAAGCACCTCATAATTATTTGCTCATTCCCTGGAGACTTACCCTGACCTTATTAGGAAATATTCACAGGTATCCGGTGTGGCGCCATGACAGTTTGGGACTGCAGGGTTGAGCACTGTATATATTATATTAAATAAAACTTTGGGTCTGTGGGCAATTGGGCATGTTTGAAGATGAAATTTGGAAAAACATGTGGTTCTGTCTGCTTTGACACACTGTTGGTTTTTAGTCAGACGGTATCTCAGATGCTGGTAGGTGACTCTTGTTCCTCTCTGGGCGTCCACGACCCAACTGTCCCATTTACAGACAATGGAGCTGAGTCAGAAGGGCAGCTTTTGTTAGTGGAATATGAGGCGTGTTTGTTCAGAGGTCAGAGGTCAGCGATGATGCTTTCAAAGGAAACGTTTCTAAAAATGACACAATGATCAGTGTTGTTCTGATGCTTCATTACAGCATACAGCTGATCCAGAATGTGTCTATTTAAGTTCCTCTCTTTCTATTTTTTGGCAAATCTATAACAAGTCTGTACCCAAATGCATCTGGTTTTCATCACTTAAGTGGACATTACATTACATTAATTCCCCGGAGACTTCTTTTCTTGGTTAACTGATCAATCGTTTTGTCTTTAAAAACGTCAGAAAATTGTGACAAATGCCAATTTTCCAGTCTTCATGTGTCTTGTTTTGTCCGACCAACAGACCAAAAGACAAAGATATTTAGTTTACAAGTCTATTTGATAAACTAGAACTAGAAAATTATTGGAGTTTTTGCTTGAAAAATGACTGAAACGATTAATTGATAATCAAAATAGTTGCCGATCAACTAATCGTGTCAGCTCTATAAACATTACATGCCTAACCCAAACCTGAAACAACAAGCAAGTGTGGCTCTGTAGACAGATGTTTACCACATCACCACATGAGCACAACAAGTATACACACAAACACACACAGAAATTGACTTAAAACCTACTGGAGAACCAGGGCAGAGCTTTGGCTGCCTGCAGGCTGCTCCCTCTCGCTCTCTCTCTTTAATTACAGTTCAGATTAACATTGACTGATGTTAAACTGAACAGTCCACCAGCAGCTCCAGTATCAGCTGCAGGAGCAGTCAGCATCATGATGATGATAAACTGTTGAGTAAAGATACTAAAGAAAATTTCTACAGGAACTTATTGTGTCTACTTTATGTCCACTTTACTACATTTGACAGCAGAATATTGTATTGTTTTCTTCACCACATGCAGAATTAAAATTCAAATACAAATAAGCTTTATTGGCCTGACAGATCAGGAATCTATGTTGCCAAAGCGGTACAGGAATACAATATAATAAAGGCATTAAATAACATAAATAATAAAAACATGGGCAGCTGTAATCCTTACATACAGGTGTAATCACTCAAACATTTACAACAGAGCTTGTTTCCCTTTTTGCAGCTGATACTGCACACTGACTTTTCTCCCCACACAGGTAGGGCAGTTTCTGAAGATCGATAAATTCAGGATATATATTAGTTATTTATTTTTCAAAGAAAACCTAAAATCCATATATTTCTCACAGTATAATAAGAAGTGAGAATTAATTTTATGATGAGATTTAAATATGATGCATTGCTGTAGATTAAACTATGAAACAGTTAAAAGCAGTTAAATCTAACAGCAGCTGGAGTAACTACAACATGAATGAGTACATTTGGGATATCCGTTCTTGTAGCCCCTCTCAGCTCTTAGGAATTTATTTTTCTTGAGATCTTTGATTTCACTCTCGTATTCAGCGAGTTTTACGTCAATGTCCTCCATCAATGCAAACTGGTACTTGTTGAGAACACAAAGAAGGTGGATTACGGATACGTAGACCCCGTGGTAACATCCCTTTTCTGATATACTCAGACGAGGTAATTGCATGCCACTTTTTGCGAAGCATCTTTTGGCATGAAAAATAAAATTCCTTCAGGTGATTTATAGTTTCCTGGTTGACATTATGTTCAAAATGTGAGGTGGTCCTTTAAACTGTCTGTGGGATTGAAACCACAGAAGACCGATGCTCCTTACATGTCATAATTTCTTCCAGTTAAGAGACTGGATGATGTTGAGTGTGTCTCTGAGTCATAGAGTGCTGTAGAAGACGAGTTGGGATTTCTGGCACGATTTCACCGACTTCCAAGGTGCCTGGAGAAGGAAGAAAGAGTCTGAAGAATGAGTACTTTTACTTTTATTTTATTTATTGCAGGACTATTTTTTATCTTCTACTTAAAGCTGGATAGGATGAGATAAAGCTGGTGATGTTTTATGTTTTTTGGCAACAAAGCCAACAAAGCCAACAGTGTGTTGATCTCTCGATACTTTCTGACTTCCTGTCTGTGGCTCTCAGCCCTAAACCCCATTGGTGAAATGTTTAAAAACTGCTTAAGTTTTATTTATAAAAAAGGGAGAGTAATGTCCTTAATCAGCTGGGCACTGTAGTTTTTAGCAAACGTTCGTGCATTTGTTGGGGACTATTTTTAGCGGTGGATTAATACACATTTGTTTGGAGCAGCAGGATGTGTGATTGAGTGTGCGTGTGTGTCACCCAGTGCAACAGTGCGGCTCACTGATGTGTTTTTAATAGTTGTGTTTTAATGGAGCTCTGTGGCTCAGAGGAAGAAGATATATCAGGCTTTGGATACACAGATTATACTTAATACTTAAACGCCTCATCCTTATCTTTATCGTTTGTAAGTAAAGTCTCAGAATATAAAGTGAAAAATAGGGCGGGAGAAAGGAAGGAAGTAAAGTGAGTGACTGAGTGGGTGAGTCAGAGAGAGAGAGAGAGAGAGAGCATTGAGCTGTGAGTTTTCAAACCGACAGTCCGAATCACAGAGAGTGAGAAAGCTTTAACAGCTATTTATTACGGAAGTCAGTTAGAAACCTGGAATAAGAGATCCAGATCCAGGTCTATACTCCAGACCCGTCTGAACTCTGGTGGGACCAAACCTTTACTGGACATGAATATCCAGCAGCCCTTTGTTTTGTCTTAAAGATCTGTTAATAGCCAGGCTCTTTCTGGACACTGCCGGTACCGGGCTCCTGTCGACCCTCTGACGGTACCAGGCGTTTTCAGGACACTACCAGGGATCTCTTCTGATACCAAACTCTTTCTGGATGCTCTTCCAGAACCAGATTTTTGCTAGAACCTCTACTGGTACCAAACTATTTCTGGATGCTCTTCCAGAACCAGATTTTTGATAGAACCTCTACTGGTACCAAACTCTTTCTGGGCTTCTGCTGGTATCAGGCTAAAGGCACTAAAAACAGTGGATCTTGCTCTTAACATTTTGTCAGTATCGCACTTTCTGTAGCCGCGTCACACTTTCTGGATGCTCTGCTGTTTCCAAACTCGTACTGGACCCTGGACCCTCTACCAACACCAGACTCTTTCTAGACGCCTACTGGAGTTTAGTTCTTTGTATCCGACTATTTCCAGACTCCTGACCAACGTCAGTCGTCTTCTGAACATTCACACCTGGAAACTCTACCAGCACCAAACTCTTCCTGGACCAGTTTGAAAATATTTCTGGACCCTCTCTTGGTACTGGGAAAGGTCCAGATCCTGTGCTGGGCTTTGTGGTGAGGAGTATGGTGCTGGGGCAGAGCCCCCTCTGCCTGATGGTGCACCGGTTCAAGTCTGGGTGCTCTGTGGAGTTCAGCAAAGGGAACAACAACATGGGGAAGCAGGTGGAGGTAAGATGGAGAAAATACCTTCTATGGAGCTACAGTCTGATTAAATTATTATTATTAATTATTTTAACCAGTAGAATTACTAATCTAATTAGATTAATTTGGTCTAATCTGACTTGATCTGATCTGGAATAACATAACCTAATCTAATGTAAAGTAATCTGATTTAATCTAATCTAGTTTCACCTAATACGATATAATTTTATTAATAATTATTTATTAGTAATTTATTACAGTCTAATCAAATTTAATCTAAACTGATCTAATCTAATATGATTTTATCTGCCCCAATCTGATTTCATCTAATCTCATCAGGTTTGATTTGAATTTACTCTAATTTGATTTTATTTCATCTAATCTAATCTAATCTAGCCCGCTGTTTGGTAAATGCTTTATTTAAACTTTGAAAACATGACTGCTGTTTCTTATCATTTCCCTATAATCCGCGGTCATTTTGAGATCAGGTCAATAGAGAGCGTCTGTGTTATTCAGTGGTGAGTCATTATTTTTTTACTCACATGATGTTATTTTAGTTTTTTGTGAGTTTAAATTCTTTGATAGTTTCACTTTATGGGAAGTTTGTCTTCAATCACTGAAGGATTTCTGTCGTTATTGTTGGCAGTTTGTTCCATCTACTGTACCATCGCCGTGACCGCAGATGATTTATTCGTTTATGATATAAACTGTGGAAGTTGTAAATGCATCTACCCATGCAGATGGTTTTGGTTTCATCAGATGAGATGTTTGCCACCATCCTGATACAGTGGAGTTTGTGGTGCTTAAAGCTTTGAAATATTAAACCTGAAAAAGGAAACAAACAGTAGAAATATTTTCTACTGGAGTATGCAAGTTTGTTTGTTTGACGGTGTTGACTATATGGCATTAAGTGAGTTCTTTCATAGGTTTCTCTTTAGTGTTTTTTTGTATACAGAAGTCACTTGACATCTGGGGTGTTTGGAAAAACAGATTCTGCTCTGGCCCTCAAAACGGCCTCGACTGACTACTATCTCTGCTCTTTGTCCCAAGGGATTGTTTTCTCCAACTTGAACAAAAGAAACAGTGGCAGACCTCATACGCAGATATCATCATGTTGTTTTTCACAATGTGAAGCTGTTCTTAGATTTTCCATGTTTGTTCTCAGCTCTGCTCTTCGCTCCCTCAAGCAGTCCAACGCTGTCCTTCCCTGTTCAAGTGTCACTTTGGCCTCTAATGCCTCTTTTCTAGCCTGGTTCCAGCCTGTTGTGCTCATTGACCAACAAGTTCTCCAAACCAAACCACAAAAAACCACAACGTAATCGTTCCATCCCCTCCAGAACGACACATATAAGTGTTTTCTGATCTGATGCCACTGTTGTCAAGACAACATTGGCATTTCACAGATGAAACTGTTTTCTTATCTTACACTGCCGTGGATAAGGTTTGGTTAGATTTAGGGAAAGATCATGGTTTGAGTTAAAATTACTTGGTTTAGTTTAAGGGACCTTCATTGTCACAGTTACAATAATAACCACTTGGTAACAGTTAACAAAAAATCATAGTCATTGTTAAAAGAAAACAACGCTGATACTAAATCCAAGTCCCAGATACTTTCATGTTCTCAGTGGTTGTTAACTTCCTTTAATGGAAATGGACTGTGTGTCACACGAGGGCCGTACCCGAATCAGAACTTCAGAGTCGACTCTTAGTCACCAGTTTTCATGTTCGTGTGCATGTGGTTCGTGCTTTTTCGTTTCTATAGATACTTTATCAGTCACTTTATCAGTTTAGTAAATACTCTGTATTATTACTGATGTTTTTCCTTCAATACATCTCACCTACGATTACCAGAAATAAATTATTCTCTCCCAGTTACAGTTCAGCAGACATGCAGAGCCGCCACACACTAAACTCCTATAACAGCCTACATAAGTCTCATGTTTTACTTGTAAGACTCAGGTTTAATGCCTTTTGTTCATCATCTGAGATGTGAAAACATTAGATTTCCACACAATCAAAGAAGTAAAAAGTGTGCATCCTGGTCATAGTTCAGAAATAAAATCCTAGCTCACCACGGAGCGTCTCTCCTGACAGCGCTGTCGGCCGAAGGGTCAATCACACTGAATGGTAGAGGAGGTTGTACCAGCATGTGGTGCAAAAGTAGTTTAGCCGAGTTTGACATTACAGTTTTGTAGTTTGGTAATTCTGAGAAAAGAGTTTTCAGCCTGCCATGCTGTTATCCTGTGCTGAATAAAAGAAGTACAGTGATTCGGCTTCTCGACTGATGATTCGAATCATCGATGTTTAGGGAGCGCACATTTTTTATTTATTTGACTGTGTGGAAATCTGAAGTTTTCACATGACAGATGATGATCATGTTAGCTGCCTCTAAAGACAATAAAACATGAGCTTTAAAGGTAAAACACGAGACTTGGCTGTTAAAGGAGTTATTCTGGGGCGGGTCTAGCCCTATAGTTTATCCACAGTTGGGTTTTTGTTTTATTTTATTCAAACTCAGTCTCAGTCAGTCTGCTGTAAACCTGCTGAGTTGGATTCAACCCATCTGTTGTTGACCAACTGCACTGAATTGATCTTTGTCACATTGAATCAACTGAAGCGCCATCACACATAGAAACTCATTACAACATGTCCAATGGAAACTTCTCAAGTGTAATGCAAATAAACAGATTATTTATTGTCCTCACTGAACCCCAGGTTTTTTAAAAACAACAGTGATAACAGACTCATCGGACCTCCATCAGCAACTTTAGAGGCTTCAAGGTCACAGCTTTAAATTGTGAGAGATGAGAAAAAACTCTTTGGTTTTGGTAAAATCATTAATATCTGTGGAAATCTGTTGCCACATTTGGGACGTGAACTTGGAGCAATCGAGGACAAAAAAACAAAAACTGTCTGCCAGAGGTTGATTTATTTTTGGTCGACTGGTTCCTGACTGCGAGGGCAAAGTTCGATGATTTTCTGTTTTCCAGTAGGTCAGCTGACTTTGGGCTGCAGGGCAGAGCTGAGCGTAAGTCTGTATCCAGGATATCTGTTTGTGTGTGTGTGTGTGTGTGTG
>LKNJ01007415.1:0-12548 GCA_002120245.1 Maccullochella peelii
TGCTGATACTGAGGACTCTGAGTATCTGTACTGTATTAGTACTTTTACTGCAGTATAGATCTGAGTACTTCCTCCTCCATCTTCTTCTCCTCCTGTCCAATGAATCATTTCTCTCTATTATCTCTTATTATTATTATTATATGTCGATTAAATTTGTATCTCTCAGATTCCTTCAATGTCAGAATGAACTGATTAAAACGCAGCAGTGACGCAGCGACGCAGCGACGCCGTTCTCAGGAACAAACAGACTGTTCATCAGTTTCTTCTGTGCCGTGAGAAAGTGAACACTCAGCTGGCTGGAAGGTCGCAGGTTTGAATCCCAGGAAGTCAGAAGCTTGTGTGCCTTGTTGGAGAGTCAAGAAGAAGATTCACCTTTCTTTTGTGCTTTGCATTGTGGGAGAATTAGCAGCAGACAGACTCAGTATTTATAGTCTTTTGTTGACAGGAGTTCATTGTTTTTACCTGATAAAGTTATTTTATATGTTTGTGTTGTGGAATAATCCTATAAATTACATGTCCCAATAAAGTAACTGTACAGGGAAACAAAAGTAAATTGCTTTAAATAAAAGTGCGATGTGCTGACTGCTTTTGTTAGACTTTAATATTTTAATAGAAAAGTTTGGATTTTGGATAAAAGTAACTGCCAGTTGATTTTGTTTTCTTTCATTTTGCTTCCCTGTTTGTAATGTGTCATTTCTTAATTAGTTATTTTACTTTTAGATCTTTTATCTACTTTTTGTGTTTATTTTTATCTATACATATTATTTTATTGAGTTTTGAAGTGTCCTCACATTTAAATGTTTTTATTCATCAGTTGTTATTTCGTCTGTCGCTGACAGACCCCCCCCAGGTACACTGAATAATCTTCACCTGTCTGTGAACTGTTTCTTCACATGGCACTATTTGTCTTCTATAGAACAGTAAAAACCACTGTAAATAAATAAACAGACAGCAGAACAACGCAGTAAAAACGGAACAAGGAGAGAACCAGTGAATGTCTAGATGATAAAAAGCAGAACAGGTGTCTCCGTGAAGCCACGCCCCCTGCTAATAGGCTTTAATTAGGACGGAAACAGGTGAGAGAGGACAGACAGCGGGAGGAGAGACAGAGGAAGCGCTGAGCGGACTGCTGCCCGCTGACTTCATCGATTTAATCAGATATAACTGATAATAAGAGACGAGATGAATGAGACAGAGTTCCACCTGCAGCTGTCCGAGTACAGCTTCGAGCGGCGGTTTGATGAGCGAGGAGCGATTGAGTGGATGCAAGCGAACTGGTAAGTTAACAAACTGTTTATATTTCACTCTAAACTTTGATTTAAACGGTAATAACCTTTTATGTGACTCAACTACTTGTACTGAGAGTTTAAATTCCCCCAAACAGCCAGGAAGAGTAGAAATATTCCAATAAATTGAGGTATCTTCAATGGAGACGCTACATTGAGAATTCCATTAAAATATCTAGTAGGTTTTAAATTACATTCCTGTCGTTAAACGTACCTACAGTTTAAAGTATTTATGAAGGCGGTTTCGGGGTGATTGAGGTCCAGTCTTTGTTTCGGCATACACCCAGTACAGCAACATTCATTCACCTCAACCGGTTTGCTCGATACTAAAAACGCTCCTCAGAAAACAATCGAGAGCGTCACCGAGGCAGCAGGTACAGTGCTGATCAATTCAAATATATTTTGGGTTTGTTGGAATAGTGTCCCTTTGTGGCATTTGGTTTATGCCGAACAGAAGAGCTGATGTTACTTATGCAAAAGGGAAAACAACTTATCGTGTCCGAGGTATGCGTAATTTACAGATAAGCTAGAGAACTTAAAACAAAGATTTGTGAAGGGGGTTTGGTGAGGCTTTCTCTCTTATGCAAAGGAACGGCACAGATTTGGGGTAAACGCATAACCCTTTAAAGTTAAGTATTCTCGGGATCACAACGAGCTAAAAGGAATCTGAGAAACTGCTAGTACTTTATATAAGTCTGGTCAGTGGAGGCTACAGGTGTATTACAGGTGAGTCACCGGCACAGTGATGTCACACGTTGCGGTGTGTTTGCGGTATGTTGCTGTAATTAATTAAATCTGGTTATTCCAGTAAAAAGCTTCCACCCAGTCACTCCCAGAGAAACTATGCGCCGGAAACTCAGAAATATTTGACTTGCTAATGAACTCTAATGGAAACTCCTCATGAGTTTATAGTGACAGTGTTTATGATAAATGTATTTTTCTGTATCATGATCTAGAACAAGGTTTCACAGTGAAATTATGTTAAAGACATAAAATCACACGTAAAGAAATCAGTGTGGAGACGTGACGTAGCAGCTGATGGTGACTCTCAGGTGGAGCAGAGCTCCGTCACGCCTCAGGTGTCTGTCAGCTCCACCTCTGCTCAACAGAACAATGCAGGTTTTGTTTCTTGTTGCTAAGTAACAGTGTGACTCTCCAGGTATGCCACCAAACATGACAGTTAAGTAAAAGTCATAATTAGATGTAGAAGAGACACGGCTCGGTTCTTCACGTTTTCATTAAATGCATTTAAAATGGAATTAAAGTACAGAGAACAACATTTAATCCGATGTGTTTACTTGTTAACATGATGATCATTAATTTCATTGTTGAATTGCTGGAAAATCTGATGTGGGCAGCGATTCACGTTAGCATTCTAGCATTTTAACGTTCACAAGCGGTGGAGAACACGGAGCAGCAGAGATTTGTATATTTAATGCAAATATCTGCAGATCATTTTCTCTATTTAATTGTGAATTGTCAGAAAAAACCAAAGTCTTGACCTGAGTGTCCTTCGTGTGTTTTCTCCTGCAGGAGTAAGTCCTTTGTGTTCAGCGCTCTGTACGCCGCCCTGGTGTTCGGAGGTCAGCACTACATGAGGCCTCGACCCAAAATGAACCTGCGGCGGCCGCTGGTCCTCTGGTCGCTCAGCCTCGCCCTCTTCAGGTAACGCACACCTGTAACACACACACACACACACACACACACCCCACCTGTAACACACACACACACACACACACCTGTAACACACACTCTCCGCTGCGTGTTTGTCTGCAGCTGAATTCAAACTCTCAGAACTTTATTTTAATTTCATCTGTTTTGTACAGTTTGTTAGTGGGCTTGTTGCATAGAAAGGCCATAATGTCTGGTCAATTCTTGATTGTATTATAGATTACATTTCCAGATAAGTTTAGTGTAACCATGGTAACCCATCTCAGCAGGGTTCTATGTTGTGGCCTTTTGTTATGACTCATTAAGTCTGTTGTGACGCCGTCGGAGTGGAGGACCGAGGCGTTCCTGTTATTTTGTCCACCCCGTACAGTCGGCCAACAACTTCAAATGAAACAAAAGTAAAGACGCGAGTTTGTTTGACTCCTCTTCGGTCTCTGAATGTCCTTGCTGACCTTTAACCGTCTCCATGGTAACCAGCAGCGTGCTGTGTTTCCGGAGAACAATAAGAGCTCCGGAGGAGAGGGCGGAGCCGTCTCCATGGTGAGCAGCTGTCCGTCACGCACATAAAGACGATGGCGGCTCAGGTGTTTGTTTTCTGCGTGACGGCGGCGTCTGTTCACCTGAGAACAACAGAGCTGTCGGTCAACATGGCGACCTGCGGGGCGAACCTGCTCCCTAAACGCTCCGCCAGTTTCTGTTGTCTGATGGATTTTCTTCTTCTGTGCGTTTCTGTTGTCTGATGGATTTTCTTCTTCTGTGCGTTTCTGTTTGCAGCATCATCGGTGCGGTTCGAACCGGCTCCTACATGTTCCACATGCTGAGCAGCAGCGGCTTCAGGCAGTCCATCTGTGACCAGAGCTTCTACAACGGACCCGTCAGCAAGTTCTGGGCGTACGCCTTCGTCCTGAGCAAAGCTCCAGAGCTCGGTCCGTTTATACACACACACGTTTTCTTCTTCTGTTTGTTTTAAATGCAACAAAGTCATATTTTCTGTAAACGCAGCAGGAAAACCTTACACTGATGATCAGCTGACACACATGATTTTTTATTTCTTACAGCGATCAATAGAAACTCGGTTCACTGATTTTGACCTTCAGTTTTTAAGTTTTAGATTTCTATTGTGAACAATTATTGATTTGTTTCAGTCAGACACCGAACATGGGAATATCAGCCAGAACAGGAAGACAATAAATAACATTACAAAAATGAATAATAATAGATTTAATTTGGGATTTTTTTTCTGCTTGAATGCATTAATATGAATGATTGTAAACCCTGGTTTGTGTCTCCCAGGCGACACCGCGTTCATCGTGCTGAGGAAGCAGAAGCTGCTCTTCCTGCACTGGTACCACCACATCACCGTGCTGCTCTACTCCTGGTACTCCTACAAAGACCAGGTGGCCGGCGGCGGCTGGTTCATGACCATGAACTACGGCGTGCACGCACTCATGTACAGCTACTACGCCGCGCGCGCCGCCGGCCTGCGCGTGCCGCGGCCCTTCGCCGTACTCATCACGAGCGCTCAGATCAGCCAGATGGGGATGGGGCTGACGGTGAGCGGGCTGGTGTACCGCTGGATGCAGCACGGAGACTGCCCCTCCCACCTGGACAACATCGCCTGGGCCGCGCTCATGTACCTGAGCTACCTGCTGCTCTTCTCCAACTTCTTCTACCAGACCTACCTGCGCCGCCGCGGCGAGGGGAAGCCCGACAAGGCCGAGTAGAGACGGCAGAGTCTGAGGCTCCACCAGGGACATTCTGGGAGATTTGTCCTGTTTGAAGACTTGTACTGAAGCAATAAGAAGCTTTAATCTGACGTTTTTCCTGCCAAAGAACCTGAAATTTTCACCTCAAATCATCCTCTGAATCCGACCTGCAGACCGCCGGAGGGACGGGAAGACCAGGTCCCTCACTTCCTGTAACTTCCTGCAAATGAACTGATGAGAAGCAGTTTTGTACTAATTGAAGGGAAAAATGGAGACAATTTGATCAACTTCCAATTAACTGCTGGTGTCAGAGGACAGAAGGTCTTTAAAAACTAAAAGTTTAAGAGAAGAAATATTTATTTGGGTATAAAATGATCTTTGAAAGAAATCAACAGGTGCTTTTAAAGTCAAACACCACTAAACTAATTTTCCTAAATCACAGTTGGGAAACAACTGGAGAAGTTACTGAAAACATTTGCCTTTGATTTATTTTTATCGTCTTTCAGCTGGAACTCTGAGGGACGATAAAGATCGAAGAGTCGAACAAAATGTTAAATTAATTAGTTGAGATTTTTTATCTCCATCAGAAACAGATTCTCTGAAACATTTTCAGTCTCGATCCGCAGCGATTGAACCGCCTTCAGTCCAGATTTTAGTGTGAAAAGTTCATTTTGTTTTTTTTTTATGCACACATTCATTTATTTATTGGCCCGACAGCGAATGTGGTGTTTAAATGAAGCGCTCACTCGTCCCTTCAGCAGCCATCAGAAATGTGTGGACTTAGTGAGCTGCTGTGCTGCTTCCACCCCCCCCTCCTGCTCCTACTGGTTTCACGTCTGCGAGCAGCCAATCAGGAGGCTTTTCTTTACATTCGGTTATTCAAAGCTCCACTTGGACGCTGCAGAGGAAAACCTCCTCCTCCTGTTGGAGGTTTAATTGTATAATTAACTCTGTAACGTGACGGATCCTCACAAAACCTAAATCCATCAGTATTTCGGTGCTTCCTGAGGAGATCTGACTCCTTCTCAGCTGCAACTAAAGAGGCTTTTTATTAGGAAATGTTTTCGATGATTGTTCAGCTCCTGAAATGTCAGAAAACGTCAAAGCTGACGTCTTGAAAAGTTTAGTTTTCTCCGACAGATTAATTTCCCCCTTTTTTTATAAATGACTTGAACAATTAATCGATGATCAGTTAAATTCTGCCGATCGACTGTTTGACTAATCGTTTCATCTGTTTTTACCAACAGAAGTTTGTTTTCTTCGTTGGTCAAAAAGACGGAAAACACAGATCTGAAACCAGTTTCTTCTCTGTTACAGTAACACAGTTAATTACTTTACAGCTGAGAAACAAAAGAAAATCTATTTATTGATCTCTAAGTATTTATTGGACGTATGATGGCAGCCAATCGGTGACCGGAAAAGTCTCAAACACTCGCGGTGTTTCACTCCACAAGATGTTTTTACTTTTAATATCGCTCACAGGGTGAATATTTATGATTTTGTAGGTCTTATATTTTGCACCAGAGGGTTTGACTTTTGTCTTAAAGCTGTTATTCAGAAACATCCTCACAAACCGGTTTGTTTGTTCTTGTTAGTTTAAGTGTGTGATTGTGAAAGTTTTAAAGGAGACGTTCAGCAGGAGAAGCTGTTTAAAGAGAAACACGCGTCGGATGAAAGCTGGTGATTTTCTGTATGAACACACTGAACTCTTTATGAAGTGAGAAACACGTCACGATCTTCAGGTTTAAAATGTTTTATTTATTGTTTGGAAAAAATATAATAAAGAAGCTGTTTCTAAATTTCTGCTTCATTTCTTCATTCGAGTGTTTGTCAAGCTGCAACTTGTCGAAAGGAGCAGGTGACGAAGGTTCAGTTATTAAAACATGGGGCTCCTTCTGGTCCAGATGGAAATAATGTTCAACATCAGAGGGAAATATGGACCAAGTGCTGAGAACTTCTCTTCATACAGTGAAACTAAATGCATCAGCTCAAACTACAGATCTGTTTGTGTCTAAATACCTGAAACATTTAGTTTCTGTGAAACTCGCATCAAAGTGTCTCTTTGACAGTTTAATCCGAGTTAGTCTTTTTCTGTCCGAAGAAAGGTGGCGGCAACATTTCACAAGTCATTACGGCCGACGGTGCTGACGGGGGGGGGTTTCATCAGGAGCGGACCTTCAGATCTGAAGAACCAGAACCTGCACAACTTCAACAAACTGACCTGATGTTCAGTTGACGGCACGAAAATATTGTAAAGAATTAAAAAATAAAAATCAGCTGACACACAACGTAAAACTGTCTGTCCTCAGTGAGACACCTGGACTACATGAAGACAGACAGGTACATCGCTTCTTCTTCTTCATCTCTTTTCAGTTAAACTGCATCACAGCTGACAGGCAGGTGAGGAGTGAGAGACAGGTGAGCAGTGAGACAGGCAGGTGAGGAGTGAGAGACAGGTGAGCAGTGAGACAGGCAGGTGAGGAGTGAGAGACAGGTGAGACAGTCTTCACTTTGTTTTAATGCAGCTTAATTCAACACGTTTTTTTCAGTTTCTGTCGTCATGACGACTGAACGAGGATGAAGCGGTGATGTAATGGCGGCTCATGAACCCCGAAAACACTGAAGCAGATGGAACTCGTCTTTATTAGCGTAGCTTCAAGGCAACAGTTGTCACGGTAACAGGCACAAACTTTGAGTACACATTTTGTCCGTCCTCGCGGAGCTGTGGGAGGGTTCAGACTGCAGCGCTGCAGAGACCAGGTCCCAGTGCAGACACAGCAAGTTTCTATCCAGCAGCAGGAGGAGAGGGAAGATCAGAAACCTGTTTATGTGTAAATAAGTTTCTGTTCTGTCACATCTGCACTGCGAGCAAACGCTGCCGTCAGTCTGAAACAAGTTAACGCGCCTTAATGTTCAGACTGTCTGTGCAGGGACGGCTGCGAGGTCACAGACAGGAAGAGAAACCCGATTCGTGTGAGCATGTAACAGTGATCAGTGAGGGTCCTCACAGGTATGGCAGTATACAGGTGTGTGTGTGTGTGTCAGGGCTGTTTCTGCTCCATCTGCCTCCAGCTCTTCCACAGCAGCAGATCTCGACTCTTCCCCAGAGCCACGAGGCAACGAGGCAACTTCAGCCCGTTAAACTGACCCACGCCGTCATTACAGCCCATCGCCAGCAACATGGTGACGTTACCTAGCAACCAGCAACACTGTCAGTCAACCAGCAACACAGACAAGTGTGTGTGTGTGTGTGTGTGTGTGTGTGTACCTGTGCGATATGAGGTCAGCTCCTTCCCGCTCAGACTGTTGGCGATGTTGCTAACGGCAACAGTGGCGTGCAGTCCGGCGTGGTACGCCATCTTGGGCTCGTTGACGTTGGCGCAGTCGCCCACCGCGAACACGTTGGAGAAACCGTCGACCTGCAGGTGGTCGTTCACCTTCAGAGCTCCGTTATCAGCCAGACAGCCGGCTGTCGGCACAAACAGATCGCTGATCGATCAACAGAGTTTTATTTAGAGATACCCAGAATGCATTGCTGAGGCTGAAAGACTGGAGTTTTTTTGTACCAATATACAAAACAACCAATCACAAACAGCCGTTTTTAAAATAAACTATCTGTGTTGGCTGAAAGTGCGATTGACAGGCCAGACAGCCAATGACAGCGAGTGTCAGTGATGTTGATAATTCATGTGAACTAGAGGACGTTTTGTCCTGATGGTGGCGCTGCAGGAAAGGTCAGGGGTCATGAACATCCTGAAATCAGCAGTTTCATGTCAGTCAGGTCCCACTCTGACCTCTAGTGGCCACAGCGTCACACTGCAGATTGGAAAGGAGGCAGAACCTGTGAAGTGGTGAAATGTAACTAAGAACATTTGAGGTACTTGTACTTTACTCGAGTATTTCTACGTGTTCTGCGCTGCATCTCAGAGGGAATATTGAACTTTTTACTGCTCTACATTTATCTGACAACTTTAGTCACTTTACTGATTCAGATTTTTACACAAAAACACATGAAGACTTTATAGAATCTGATATTTAGTTCTAAATGAAACTCCCCGACAGTTTCTACAAGAACAGCTGATCGATCAGTCCATTGATCAATCAGCTGTGTGTATTAGTACTTTTACTGCAGTAAAGGACCTGAATACTTCCTGCTCCGCTGAACTGGGTCACATTAACTGAAGAGATGAAACCTCAGTGACAGCAGAGTTGCAGATGTCGTCTTCAGGATGTTGGCAGGTCACAGAACCTCAGAGCAGATTTTTATTTGTAGAATATTTGGATGGAAACTGCGGCTCAGTGGATCAGAAACTAAGTTAAAACGTTTCACAGTTTAAGGAGCAGCTGAACAGCAGCTGAGAGTCTTGTTTTTGCTGCCTTTTGCTGCTTTACCTTCTCACCTCGGTGCAGTGATGTAAAGGTGTACTCCGGGGTGTGTCAGCACACTGTGACATCATTGGTGGGCGTGGTTACAGGTGCACAAGTCTGGGCTCCATGTGGCCGTTTGCAGGCAGCAGGTATGAAGTTAAACCTCTAACAGTTAATCAGCAGCAGGAAATCTGTAGCGTAACTGAAGCTGTCAGATAAATGTAGAGCAGTAAAAAGTACAACATTCCCTCTGAGATGTGGCAGAGTACAAGTAGAAATACTCAAGTAAAGTACAAGTACCGCACATGTGTACAGTACCTGAGTACACACCTTTAAGTGTTGGCAGCGACGCCACAGAAGCTTTGATTTAGCCACGACGAGCCGTGTGTTTATCAGCATGTATTGATTATTGGATCTATAGTCTGCCTGTGTGTGTGCCTGTGTGTGTGCCTGTGTGTGTGTGTGCGTGTGTGTGTGTGTGTGCGTGTGTGTGCTCACAGAAGCTGGAGGCGTAGGCTGCAGAGTTGACCTTGAGTCCGGTGCAGCAGATGATCAGGTCTGTGGTCAGCCTGTCTCCTTTATCTGTGGTGACCACCGTGTTCCTCCGGGTCACATTCAGCTGCAGCTCCGACAGGTTGGACACTTTCTGACCTGAAACGCACAGCAGCTTTATGAAAACCCCCGTCAGAACCTGGTCTGAGCCAAACACCTGGTCTGGTCTGCAGGTATAACCCAGCTCTTCGTACCCAGCAGCAGCTCCACTCCTTTCTCCAGCAGAACCTCTTTGGCCTGCTGTCTGACGCCGGGCAGCAGAGCCGGGTCGGCCAACCCGATCCTGGCGTGGATCAGAACCACCTGAACATGATGAAAAACAGGAGGAGAAACTTTAAAAAGTATAAATACAGTATAAACAGGAAGTACAGCTCTGGAGTGAGGAGTATTTCTATTACTGTTAGCAGCAGCAGTAAAGGTACATGTACAACGAGTACTAACATAAATGGTAGTAGTACATGTGATACCAGTAGTAGTGACGGTAGTTTTAGGTGCTGCAGTACCCAGTCATAGTAGTTCTAGTAGTTATACTGTAGTACTAGTAGTGGTAGAGGCCCCAGTAGCAGTAACAATAACAGAAAGAGTACAACAAGCAGTACAGGAGCGGGCGGTATGGATAAACTATTCTAACACAGTATATATTTCAATATCAATGTGGTGTTAAAGTAAATAGTGGAGTATTTTCACAGGGGGGTATTAGTACTTTTACTTAAGTAAAGGACCTGAGTACTTCCTCCCCTGCTGCTAACACGTTATCTCAGCAGCACGGAGACAAAACAGTGTAAAAAACCTTTAAAGAACATTTTATCTGCCTGACAGACTCTGCTCAGGTCAACTGTGGAATAAACCTCGGCTCCTTCATCACCAAACACAACCAGCAGAGGTCAAAGGTCAGAGGACACAGTGCCCAGACAGACCGCGGCTGACAGCGACACTCAGATCTGAGTGAGTTCTGTTTGTTGTCACCTTCTTGTCCGGATACTCTGTCTTGATCTCAGCAGCCATCTCCACACCGGTCGACCCTCCTCCGACCACCAACACCGAGTCTGCTGCCTGGACCTGAACACACACACACACACAGGCTGGGTGGGTGGTGATGAACTGGCTCTCTGCAGACCTCTCAGTCTTCGTCCCGTCATCGTACCTGCTTGACGAAGTCCTCGTACGTTTGGACGGCGGTCTGATGCGACGCCACGGTGTTGAACTTCCCGGGGAACGCTCCATCGGTCCCAGTACACAGGATGAGGTGGGAGTACTGGATCTCCTGCAGCACACGGGAACAAACTGGACTGTAACAGATCTTGATCTAGAGATCTAGAGGGCCAAGTAATACAGGTTCATTACACCAACAAGTAACAGCTCTGCAGCGGTGAGGTAGCAGCGTGTGTATGGAATATTACATCACTCAGAAAGGTGGACTTGAAAACTGGGTTTTGTGTCTGTAACCGTAGTTTTGTAGACTTGAATCAGAGGGGGGCGGGGAGGAGGGGTAAAGGAACCCCCTTGTTCTCTTTGTTTACAGTACAGAGACGGGTCCACGATGCGTTTAGCCTAGCTTAGCACAAAGACTGGAAGCAGGGGGAAACTGCTAGCCTGGCTCCATCAAAGGAACAACTGACTGATTTACATGTTGGAGAGATGAAACTGACGTCTGTCTGAAACGTCTGACTCCAGAGAAATAAACGGGGTGGGGGGGGGTTATTAACATGTCATTATTGATCTCCTCACCCCCCCCCCCTCCAGGACGACCGTCTGTCTGTCGGTGTCCACTCGCTCCACTCGACCCTGAACAAAACTGTCTCCAAACGTCTCAGCGTACGGGATGAAGGTCCTCTGAGCGAAGCCTGCAGGAGGGTCAGAGGTCAAAGGTCAAAGGTCACACTGATGTTATTATTACTGTCAGGGTTGTTGTTGCTACAGACTCCTGTGTGGTAAAGTTCATCTGTCTGAGCTCACTGTGACGCCACAACAAATAATAATAACTATTTTAGTTTCTTCCTCTTTTTAAATGTATTTTAATATTTAATGTGGTGTTTAAATTATTTAAGCACTCAGTGGGTAAAAGATGCAATATAAATAA
This sequence comes from Maccullochella peelii, assembly GCA_002120245.1. NCBI lineage: Eukaryota > Metazoa > Chordata > Actinopteri > Centrarchiformes > Percichthyidae > Maccullochella > Maccullochella peelii. Next base: position 11,664 of record LKNJ01007415.1, read on the forward strand.
AGTTTATAATAACAATAGTGATAATAATGATATTAATAGCATTAAAAATTTATCTATAAACAAACTTAGAAAAATCATATAATAAATTTCTTTTTTTTTTAAACTGCAAAACAAAAAGAAAATTCTAAAACTTCTAAACAATACAACAAATAAATAAAAAATACAAATGGAGTAAATATTTTTGCATTGAAATTAGTATATTTATGAACAAAATAAACTAAACATAAAATTCTACTAAAACATAAAATCAAAATGAAAAAACTAAAATCTCTTCAAAATATAAGAAAAACTTGAAAAAAGAATATAAAGAAAATAAACTATACTAAATCATAAAAACAAAAGTAAAGCTTAAACAAAAAGATGATGAATAAAAGTTAAAGTAGGACTGGAGACAGGCAGATAAACTGGGTGGTACCGGGCTGAATAGACGCTCTGAGTGCCGCCACGTTGTGATGAAAAGCATCTCTCATGTCGATCAGAGTGAAGCCGAGTCTTCGAGACTTCAGCTGCTGAGCCGCCGCGATGCCTCCAAATCCACCGCCTACGACAACAACATGGACGCCCTCGACTGAGGAGGCCTGACCCCCCATCTCTGTGGAGACACATATAAACACAAACATATGTTTTTGTCACATGGGGGACTTTGCATTGACTTGCATTCATTCACTAAAGATGACCCTGAACAGAAATCAGGTCTTCACCCTGACAGTTAACATTGACCTTATGGGGACCTGCTGCTGTTTGTCCCCTGATGGGAGGTGAGTCCCCATAATGTGAGTGTGGGAACAGGTTTATTTTATACACACATATACATATATACACACATATATATATATACACACACACAAATAAATAAATAAATATATATATATATATATATATACA
>LKNJ01007416.1:9347-32279 GCA_002120245.1 Maccullochella peelii
CAACACTTTTAATCCCATAAAGTGACCAGTGAAGTGACTGCCCAGTGTAATTGTGTAATTCTTGAATCTAGCTTTTTATAGCACACAATACCATTTCTATGTGATCTGACCGTAGTTACTGAAATTTAAATGTTTTTCCTTCTTTTTTTTTTTTTTAAATAAGGATCACTCCCAGTGTTGATGTAGCCTGATAAGTTTTGTGACATTTGGAAAGTTTTTAATTATGATCCTCTTAGTATACTAAATCAATCAGGCCTGATCATGTGCATTATTGTGAACACTGAAAATACTTTTCCTTAGATTTTTTACATTGTCATATTCTCAGTAATTGCACCTACCATGCTCTTTATGTAGAACACTGTGGAAGAACACTGTGGAAGGCCTCAGCGGTGTTTGCTCAGCTTCTCCACATCACTGAAAGCCCCGTGGAGCTGCACAGGGAACAGTGGATGTGCTAACCAAGGTCTTTTGCAGGACACAGTAGCCTGGACAGCTGTAACAGAAATACATTTTTTCATGAAACCCAAACAATATGACATAAGAACAATATATAGCAATATTACATTATAAGTACAACTACTAAAGGCTGCAACAGCTCAGTGTTAATCTTAATCTTAATCTTATTATTAATCTAATTCAAAGTAGTCGGAACATATCAGGATACAAACATTTACCTAGTGTTGTTTGTAATGAGACTACATGGCTGTTGCTCTGAGGTGAGGTCTCTGCTCATTATAGCAGCGACACACTCCAGCACCAAACAAGAAGCAGCAAACTGGATAGTTACTTCGGTAACGGCCGAAAAACTCATCAAATACCATCACACACACACGATAGATGGTGAATTAAATGTTTTATGAGTCGGTGTTTAATTCGCCGTGCATCTGATCCACCAACCAGCACTTATTTTAGTGAGAAATCTTCATTTTTGAAACGGTTCGCCTCTAATTCCTACGGTCCTGTTAGGATCTATGGTATTGATCTAGTTTTGGTTATGTTATGGTTTATGTTCTGGTATTATTGAAAGTCTTGCTTTAGGTTCATTTTATGTTCTTGCACTCTTGTCTTGGCTTTTGAGTTCATCTTGGTCTGGTCTTGGTTATTTTTTTTTAGTAGTATTTTTATTCAGTCATCACACATAATACAGTAAGTACAAACAACACAAACAAAATCAACAGTCTATGTATGTCACGGTTTATGTCCTGGTCTTATTTTGAAAATCTTGTCTTATGTTTCCATTGTATCCCCACCCTTGTGTCTGCCTGGATTGCTTTCACCTGTTCCCAGGTACACACCTGTGTTTGATTTCCTCATTAGCCTCCCCCTATATATGCCTGTCCTTTCCCTTTGTGCTTTGACAGATTGTTATCTCTTGTTAGATTTTCCATGTGCTATGTTCGTTGTTTCCTTGTTCCATGCCTTCAGGGCTTTGTGCTCTGTGAGGTTTTTTTTTATGTTTCTCTGTTTCAACTTTTTGTGTTTGCTTGTTTTTTCCACCTGCCATCATTAGAAACAATAAACCTTTCCTTACCATTTCAAACTGCTGAGTATGTCTGCATTTGGGTCCACCTCCTACTGCTACTGGCCAGAACCTAACAAGTCCTCTCCCACTAAAATGGCGCCGCTAACCAGAGGAGACTGGTAGTGAGTTGAGGCGACAACATGTAAAGTTTGTACGGAAATACAGGTTCTTTATGAATTATATTGAGGCTGAATTGACAATAAGACTGTTGACATATGACGTCCTTTATCTTGTGTTTCTAGAGTTATGTGTTTTTACGGACACGTAAGGAATTGTTAATATGTAGTATTTCTTAAAGGGAGTTTGGTGTAATATTTTCCCTGGACAGCGCAGTCTCATTTACCTGCCTTCAATAATCTTGCACCCCCACTTGGTCTGTGCAGCCAACAACAGAGCAGTTCCCGTGCTTAGCTCTTAGCTTTGACAGCTTGGAGCTTGTGAGAAAAAAATCGCAAAGTTAGTTCTCAGGCCATGGTTAGACATACTGAGATGGGGTCGGTATAATTATAATGAGCCCGGACTTTACGTAAGAGGGGGAGCCAAATCTAAAACGGCTTGTTGGTTCACATGTTTTCTGACATAAGTAGAACACAAAAAAATGACTGGGTTATTTCACATTTTGTGTGTTGGTGGGCACCCCAGAGACCCAAAAGTATGTGAATAAGTGAGTTTTTCATGATATGTCCCCTTTAACACCTCATAGATCATGAGCCAAAAATCCAACATAAAAGTGTGTGTTTCTCTCTACAGATGGCTATGTTTAACTGTCGACCACTTCAAGTAGCTGCTGGTGTGTTTGTGATCATCCTGCTGACATTCTATTTTATGATATTCTATAAATGTCGTGGAGAGCTAACCATAGAGGTTCCCACTACACAAAAACTGAGGTAAAGCCCACTCTGCATGTGTGTGCACATGTATGTGTGTGTGTGTAGGTGGAAAGTACAAAACTACAAAAACGTTGTAGTTTCCTACAAAGATGTTTGTATTTGGATTCATTATACATCAAACTTGTCTTCCATTTAAAAATGGCTATTTAAATACAATTATAAACCATATTAAGTTGACTTAAATTCTCTTACTCTACCTTTGCTCACTGTGTCTCCTTCTCTCAGTTTAGAATACTTGTATAGTCAATTTAACATCATTGACAAAAACAAAATGGTCATCCCTAATCTAAATCTGATAAATAATAACTCCATGCTACTACATGCCATAAACTACAGTATAACATAAATAAACTAAACATGGGCACAGACTGTAATTGGGCAACATCATCTTATATTTGTGGAATGGTAAAAACACACACGCATCTACACATCAGTAGAATATAAACAAGTAAAGTCTGAGTTACAGTTATTCTGTGCAAGCCCTCAAGCAATGTTGGACATTGTAGTTGTAGAACATAATTGTGTTTTTTCAAGACTTCCATATTACCCCCACCCTTCCAGGTTGCCACCCCTCAGTCATCCTCCCTCACCTGGTCCATGCAACTGTACTGAGGGCTCAGTGCTCCTCAAAGATCTCCTCCCTAAGGAGAAGTATGGGGAGCTGGTGCAAAGCAGAGCTAAGGAGCTCCAACAACACAAAGCCAGGTAGTGGATGGATGGGGTGCTTTCATTTCATCATCTAATTCTTCAGTAGCACTTGACTTGGTAAAGACAAGACAATAAGGGAGTAACATCTTAGCATCATAGCAACAAGGTGATCCTGGGGTAATGCCATGATAATTAACAATACTTTTAAAATATAAAACTTTTAAAATAAAACTTTTACTATAGGAAGACTTTCCCAGTTTCATCCACACTCCAGAAGCTGCTGAAAGTCTGCATTTATGGTGAAACACTTCCAAACCATGGTTAAGATTAAAATTGTTTTTTTAGGTGACTCAGATTTAAATTCAAAGATTTTAAGTATTATATGTAGTAGGCTATATACTACACATTTTCTAGCATTATTAAACAAGGCTGGCAGTCAGTGAGGCACATTTCAAAGGGAGCAGGCAAAATACATGCGTATTGTGGCGGAAATCTGAAAATCATGAGGCTCAAAACAGACCTGTCTTTGTAATATTTATTAATAAGCTTTCTGGCCAGAAAGGATCAGCGCTGCAGAGTGAGCACATTGCTGTCTGCAAGCATCTGATGACCTGACTGTGTGTGAGTGAGATCTTTTAAAGGGGGAAGGATGCTTTGTTTAGACAGGTGGTCAGGAGGTCTGTGAATATCAAAAAGTCTGTTTCAGTGCCCCTATCTTGATTAGTTCCATGCCAGAGGTTTCAACACAACAACAGGTTTATGAGCCTTAGCTGGTTTATGACCTGCAGCAGGAATCAGATCAGACAAGGGGTAACAGAGAGAAGGTTATACAAATGGTCAATAGTAATGTTTAACAAGATTGTAACAGCAAATTTCCATTACAGTATTTGATTTTATTGCTAATATTATTAGTAATTATTAATATTAGTAAAATCATTATTACTGCAAGATTAGCAGTTCTTTTGTTTGTTTAATCTAAAATCTCCTAATCTAAATGTTTTATAACCCTATACCTCCTCCTCACCACCAACACCCCCACCCTCCCTCGTCTCCTCAACAGGACGACATCCGTATTATCCAGATTGTTGTTTGCTCTGCCTAACTCTCCTCTGCAGTACCCTATCCAGGGTTTTATAGTGCGGCCTTTGACCTCCACTCTCATACCAGGTACGCTGATATAGCTCAAGTTTCAAGTTTCTTTGTTACACAATAGCAAGTTGGGTTGATCTGAGTCATGGAAAAATACAATGATAGCCAACAGGGATTTAGTGATGACGATGACCTCATGTCATGGGTGTTTCTGCTAATCTGAAAAATGGTAACTGAGAATGGTAATGAGCAATAAACAACACCACAACAAATTGTGTGTCAGGAATACACATGTTGCTGTGTTTAGTAACAGCGGCCATAGTACAGAGACAGGAAGCTGGATGTGGATTATCAGCAGGGTTGCATCACTTCCTAGAATATTCGCATTACAGAAGTTACTCTTCAACTCAGGCTATGGTGCCTATAAAAAGGCAACACAGCACATGAATGTGTGTCCTTCCATAAAAGGATCAAAGGATAATATGAAAGTATGAGCTCATTTTGATTTCAGGTTTAGCGCTGCATGCAGGACAAAGAAGCAGCTACAAGGTTGGTTTGATCCCATAGATGCAACAGATCGACTGGTCATTCTCGCCCAGATCAACCTGGTGAATGGTAGCATTTGGCTGGTTGATACAAGATGGCTGCTGAACATTTGAACATTTATAAAAATGCATTATATATTAGATATACTACATTTAAAACATGCCACATGTAGAACACTGTATGATATTACATTATATAGCACTTGAAGCATCCAGAAAACAATACTGTATGACAATGAAGGTAAAGTTGTGTCATTCTGTCAGATTGACAGAAGTTGCATTTATAGAAACATAGAAATAATTACTTGGCTCGGTGCTAATATTGCTATGGCAGATACATTTCCATGGCATCATTTAACATCACTGTACAGCAGCCATCTTGGTCTTAACCTTGGAGACGGGCAGAAACTTAACTGCAACAATGGGGTTAAACTGCTGTAATTGATTCATATGGATTGGATTTTGAAAGCCAATTGTTATTTTGTTTTATTAGAATTTGATGCGTTTAAAACTTTTCTTTATGTCTTAATAAAGTCCAAGTATTATTTTCTCCCTAATTATATTCTTGTCATAATGTGAATATAATATAATAATGGGAAACTTACTTTCCCTGAATAGGCTCAATTTAAAGGTGATGGTAGAATGTGACTGTGAACGAGACTAAGCAATCACCATTGGCTTTCAAAATCTCTTAACCAATGGAACTTGACCTTAAGGTCAGTGATGTAGCTACTTCACTTGTTCTTGCAGCCTGTGCTTGTCCTTGCTTGCACTTATTCTCTGATTTTGTGGCTGGCCTGCTTCCATCTTGGGAAGAGAATAAACTGAACCAAAAAAGAACATAAATGAAGAGATACATTACAAAAAAAAACAAATGGATACTAATAGCGTGGTGCCCAAACTGAACTTTTTGCTTTACTTGCAAATGTTTGAAAAAGAATAACATTCCAAAAGCTATCTTTAGTATACGTTTGATTAACTTTCCTTCAATTTTCACCAAATGTCATGATATATTAAAACAAGCTAAAATAATGTATTTGTTTTTTCATATATAATACAATGATTTTCCTGTAATTGGTTGCCAAAGTCTTATAGTGAGGGCAGTTAACTGCCATACAAACTGATATTGTGCCACAGTGCTATGGGCAGGCTGAGATTTCATATAAACAAAGTCATGTGCGTGACATGTAGGCTACCTGTACACCCCAGCTATAAATGCCATTCCTGGGAAATTTCCAGTGATCTGGGTCAGGTCTGGGTCAACTGTTTTCTGTGCTCCAATGTTCTTTCAGCCAAACAACTGACCTGGCACAACAGGAAGCTTTCGCAGTGTTTGTCTACAGTCATCAGACATATGCGCCACACCTGATGTCGCGTTATGACAAGAGTGGATCAAACAAACTTGTTCTCTGGTTATAAATTCAAAGACGTGAAGTTCAGCTTTGTTCTTTTTAATAAATGGGCTGGCCACTTAGTGACAATCCAGTGCATCACCCAGCCCAATCTCAGGGCGTTTTCCCACCTAACCTGTTTGATTTGCTTACAACAAACCCTGGTGCGTTTGCCCGGTTAGTGTGGTTCATTTGGGCAGGTGTGAACACAATAATTGCACTCGGGTGCAGACCAAAACAACTGCACAGAGACCATATAGAGGTGGTGGACTCTGGAGCGGTTCGTTTGTGGTGGGAACGTGATCTGACCTCGATCCGACCTAACTACCAGGTGTACTCCGCAAGTTTGAGCTAAGTATTAGCTCCCTTGTTCAGTCGTCTGAAGGCAGCACACATCTTTGCAGGGTGTGAAGCAGTTTACTATTTTCAAGGTGCATTCTGCATTCTGCTGCTATAGTTTTGCCCAGATAATGACCACGGTTATGAGCAAATGCCAACTGTGCTCAATGCTAAATTGCATAGCAATGTTTCTCTCACAGAAATATGCACCTGTTCAGAACACAGGACCTTCTCCCTGTATTTACTTTCTTGCTTCCGACCCAGACACATCTGACCAATAAGCAGAGTGAACGATCTCACGTGGTTTGTAGTGATGCATTTTAGTTTGCTTGGATTTTTCTCTGTGTGAAAAGAAACCGAACCAAGGGGAAAATGCTCCAAGTATACAAAATCATCAACTGATTCGGACCAGAGCAAACCAACTATAGGTGTGAAAAGGCCCTTAGCCAGGGCTGCACACAGTGTACCACCCCCAGCACCACGCTTACAGAGCTCCTGAGGGAAGTCTCTGAGCCTCTAGCATCTCCACTCACAGGCTCAGCTCCCTGGCATAACAGTTCAGGAGATGGATCCTCCATGGGGCTAAATGCATTTTAAAGTCTTGAAACAGAGAGTTTGAAGCCCGTGTTGACATGGCATCATCTTTATTGACATCTGAGTCCCAGGCAACTTACCTGAGGGGTGGGTGGGGGAGAAGGAGCCTTGCATGCTTTCAGGTGACTTTGTTTATTTTGACCTGTGCGGAATGCGAGGAGACTGCCACTGGCAGCCAGGAAGGGATAAAACTGAAATTTAGTTTAGTGCTTGATTGACTCACTTGAAATGTAGTACAACTCATCCTTTTACAAAGCCCCAATTTTGCTGGACACGATTTAAATGTTTCACTTCAATCAATAAATCAATTCCAATTCAGATGTGTGTGTGTGTGTGTGTGTATATATATATATATGTATATATATGTGTGTGTGTATATATATATGTATATATATGTGTGTGTGTGTATATAATGTTTCTTATTGTTTAAATAAATGTAGAGGATTGTGTATTCTTGGTGGAGGTATGTACAGTATACTCTAAGTGCTCTGTAGTTTATTCATGTGTTTCTACTCTAGGTGTCCTTGAATGTGTCCAAAGGCATCCTGACCACAGAGAGTCCAGCTGAAGGGGTAATGATCCAAGGTGAGATTCCAATATCAGAACTAACTTCATATAGGCTGTGAACAAGTGCATCATTCCTAACCTTTGTGCATTGACCTCCAACAGTGAGCCAGACCAGTGACTTTGCATGAATTTACAGCTGGCCATTTTGCATATCATGCTGGAGTGACTCAGATATTTGAGTATTTTTCTTACCTCCCAGGCAGCCACTGATTTTGATGCTTCTTCTTCATTGTGAGGACACACAAGCCGCATATTTCTGTCTATCTTCTTTCATTTTATTATTATAATATGTATATTTTTAATTATTTCATTGTTATAACTTCTATCTCACATGTGCATTGTCATCACCTGTTAACCAGTTAAGCACCTTGAATTGCACTTGCACAACTTGTATGAAAAGTGCTACACTAATAAAGTTTTCACAAATTTATTGATAATGATAATACTGGCTTTTCATATCATATGGAGAAGCAAAGAAAAATCTTCCTCCTTCCTCAAACTTCCCAGACCTGTAATCCAGGTTGAGCCGTCCCCCAGATGCCCTCAGATTTTCCCTTGTCATACCAGCTCCTGCATCTCCCATTTGCCCTGCAATCTCCTCATTCCCCTCACCTGAGCTTCCCTTCCCATCTCCCCACCTGCACCTCATTCTGTAATCAGTCACTCCCTACATAAACGGGTCCACTTCCTTTATTCCAGTGTCAGTTCATCCTAGTTGCCATGTGCCCTGTTGTTGTTTGCCTTGTGTATTTGCCTATGAGCTTCTGTAACCTGAACCTAGACCTCAACCCACTTACCTGTTGCTGCGCAAAGATGCTTTAAAATGTATTTTGTAACAAAATACCCCTCAAATACATATATCAAAATAAAATGCAAAATACTGGTGCCAGAAAATGTATCAAGATAAAATACATGTATTTTGTAACATTGGGCATTCTGAATTTGTACAAAATGGCACAACATTAAAATTTTTGAATTTACACAAGGCTCTGGTGAGAGTTTGAATCCTACAGGAAGGTAAAACAGAAAGTAGAATCAAAACTGTAACACAAAACCTGATAATATGTCTTGTACAGCATGTAGAAACTTGCTCTCTGTCCAATTCAAAGACATGGCAGTTGACACCCATCCGCTTCAATTAGTAGCCTATTTAGTTGCCTTTAAGATCAATTGACTTTTCAGATCTTTCTAGTCTTAACCGCCTGAGCCGTGACTGAGTGATGAAGTTACACCATTGGTCGGCCAAATGGCGCCACTTCCTGTATCCGTTTCAAATTAAAAGCCCTCTAGCGTTTCAAACATAGTCCAGCCATTTACTAAGTTATGACCGTCTTGTTTTTTTTTTTTTTTATGTTTTATGAATCTTGGAGAAAGTATTTTGAGTACTTTGAAAATACAAAATGACACCACTCTAAAGTATGGTACAAATTACAGTTGAATGTTTTCAGCCCTGTCAAATACCAATTACAGAACACTCAAAAGTAATTGAAATACATATTTCAAATACAAGTAACAGAAATACTGCCCATCTCTGCCTGCTGCCTGTCGCCGCCCCTGTCCTTCAGTTCCCAGGCCACTAGCCCCCTGCCTCATCTGTCCGCGTTTGGGTCCTGTCTCCATTGCCCTGTATTTCCTGACTTGTGTCATTAAGGAGCTAAAACACTGGTATTGCCTTTTGAAGATACATATAAGGCATAGTCACTTGATAGAGTATGATATAAACCAACTAAATTATGCATCAATGAATACAGAAGTTATCAACCAATCAAAATAATTTTTGCTAAAGTCATATAAAATTAACTATTTTTATGTGACAGGTAATGGTGACACAAGGTTGATAATGGAGTCTAGCAGCCTGGTGAGCCTCAACGACCTGCTGGCTAAAGTGTCCTATACCAGCACTGTCTACCATATACACACTGGAGACCTCGGTATGTGTTTTAAGAAACTGAAACTGAGTTAGATAACAAAATCCTTATGTGAAAAATCTAAATGCAGAAAAGAAATGCACAAAATGAAATGCATAAGTCCTGGTACAGTAAATGTAATCAAAAAGAATTAATGCAGTTGTCAATGTTTTGTACAGGTGTTACATTTTACATAAATGTGTATTTCTGTGTGTGTTTCATGTTCAACTAGAATTAGTCAAATTACAGTAGTTACTCTGGGAAATGTTTGTGAATTGTTCATAGATTCACTGGCAGCTTAATTTGAGTCCACGGTTTGGTTTCCTAAATGTCTTAATTAACTCATGTATGACTAGTAAGACACAGCTTAGCTGTCCTTTTCTGCTCATAGCATCCTTCCAGTTTGAGAACCATGAAGCCGTGTTTCCCATTACCATCAAACAGCCTCACCTGCCAGTCCTGTACAACATGGGAACAGGTAGGAGGAAACTCATCATGGTGGTCTAGGGGTTAAAAGTCAAGTTCAATTATTTATGGTGGGAAAGTGCTGCTTCTTTGCTCTGTGCTCTGTTCAAGCATCAAACAGTGATATCACAGTATGTGATGTTTACAGGAGATAGAGATAAAAGTCATTTACTGTCTTGCTTTTGTGCAAACAGCTGTGTTTGTGTTTTATATTCACAGGAAATTTTGACTATGGGCAAACAAAACTGCACTACATACTAACAAATTTAGAGAACTTGAATAATACAATTTGTATTATACAAAGAAGATATATATATATATATATATATATATACACATACATATACACACACACACATATATATATATATATATATATATATATATACACATACATATTTGCAGCAAGCCTTGACACGTGGTACGCACTCTACCCTGGGCGCCCGTCTTATCTTTTTTCTGGAAATAACTCTTTTCCTACTTCTCTGTCTGTCAGATATCAGCTCTTACGTCACCATCGCCACAAAGACATTCCTGCGCTACGCAGAACTCAAGGTGTTGTTGAGTAGCATCCGGCGTTTCTATAGCAACATTGAAGTCATCATTGCAGATGACAGCTTTGAACCAGAGAACATTACTGAAGAACACATCCAACACTACATCATGCCTCCAGCGCAGGTATACACACATATACAGACAGTAATTTATTATGAACGCAACAAAGATTTCGTACAGTTTTATTTGACACTTTAATTTAACTCTTAAAAGATGTATCCGACTGAAATATGTGTTAAAACCAGGTAAATCTAGGAGTCCCCTTCAGATTTCAGACTGATGCATTTAAATTGTGGCTGTAAAGTATTAACCAAATTTATATGGAAAAGATTAACAATGATTGTATTTGATTCAGATGATGAATCAGGGGTCACTCAAAATACACGTACACTTACAAACAAATACAAGGACATGCTTTAGCATAATAAAACACACAAACAAGCATAACATGGAGTTATACTGGGGATTTTGAAAAGGCATTCAATCACCTTGAGTGGCCTTATTTTTTAAAAGTGGTACATTTTCAGTTGAGATGACAAATTTCAGTTAATTATTTATTTCATTCATAAAAAAGCAAATATTTTATACTATATATTTTGGGGGGGGGATTTATTTTGGAGAATGGTAGAAGACAGGGCTGCCCTTTTTCCCCGCTCCCTTTTGCATTAGTAAGAGAGCTGCTTGCAGAAATAATCTGACAAGATCCAAATGCTACAGGTATCAATATAAGTAAGCATCAATATAAACTTAGTTTATTTGCAGAGGTACTCCACACTTAAACGTGTTTTTGGAGCTGTAAACTAAATGATATGGCTGTGCTGTGATGAAACACATCAATGCTGGTGTTAATATTGACATTTCTTACCAAATGTATAAAAATCTGCGTTGAAAATGGCTCAAGTCGACCGGTTGGGACCTGTCTACGTCATGAAATTTATATAAAAAAGGATCAGTGTCAGTCAGTCTCCCCCATGTCTCCTGACCCACACACTACGTAGCCACGACGCCACGCCTCCTGCAGTTGTTGTTCCCTCACTCGTTGCATTTATTTGAATTCTATGAGAGAGGGTTCTAGCAGAATTTGAGGGTGTAGTTACACTTTAAATAACTTGGAACAATTCATTTTTTCCATTTGTTAAAACTTTTTGCAGAACAAGTTTAACAAGAGTCTGAAGTCTCACAGGAAGTAGGCTCTGGGTATGGGCCTGCCATTGGCTGACTATTTCAATCAGAATTTTCCTCCCCTTCCGCTATCTGCGTGTTACTGTTTATACTATTTTGCAAGGGCACCATCGCTGCATCCTGGGTTTAGCGCCGCCCAAGACGATTGTGATTGGTTTAAAGAAATACAAACAAGCCAGAGCGACTTTCCTCCCTATACCAGAATGATATTGGGTTGAGCCTATGCGAGACTACATTTTGACATCACAACAATTTAGGAGAAAAACGATTATTATTTTATTGACACGCTATTTTATATTATCTGTCAGTTCTCTGCATTGCATTGTACTTGTCACCTGAAATGAACTCAATGTGAAACATGTTTCCTCTGTCAGGGCTGGTTTGCCGGCAGGAATCTGGCTGTCTCCCAGGTAACCACCAAGTACTTCCTGTGGGTGGATGATGACTTTGTGTTTACGGAGAATACGAAGATAGAGAAGCTGGTGGAGGTGATGGAGGCGGTCCCCGAACTGGACGTGGTGAGAATGAAATGGCTCATGTCTGGGGGTTCAGCTGTTATTATTTCAAGTAAAATGTCCTGACTGGAGTTCTTGTTGCATAATCTTAGTTTAAGACTAGTCTTGGCCATAGACTGGTCTTAAATTGTCAGGTTAGACTAGTCTATATAAATATAAATATTAAGACTGACTTAATTTGAGGTAGGAAAGTTAGCCATTTCTCCGCCTGGCTAATCCTGAGGTGAGAGCTTTGTTGCTATGGCAACAGTCTGTTAGAACATCAGTTAGAAGACACAAAGGCATATTGATCGCATATACTGTGCAGTAACACTGACTGACAGTCATTAGGCTATGTTACAAATGTTACCCGTAATGCTGCTGTCGGTCACTGACAGCAGAGATGCATCAGGCGTTACCGGGGGGGCGATAACCGGGGAAGGCTCCTTGTGTGGCACCTGTAACGGTGCGCCCTCATCTCCGCTCTCTGGCCTATATGTTGCATTCCATAACAGCCTGTACCCTTGCACACCTACCGGACCATCCGGATGGTAGGGAGGGGGTTATTCGGACATCTAGTTCCCTGCACTCTTTTGCCATTAAGAAATATTTATCTCTGTTAACAGGGATACATGTTCTTTAAATCCCAGATATACCAGATACCAGATTTCTGCTGTACAATGTTGCTTTTGGTATGTAGTGTTGTAGCCGCATCGTGGATCACACGTGGAGAGCCAAACCTTAATGTCTCTCTCACATTTCTCCTATATTTAGTATTGGTTACCTAAAGTTCATCAGGCTTGGCCTTAGAACACATGTAGCAATTTTCCATCTGGTTTTGTCTGCCTGTGTACCATACCCACTTATACCATCCGTTTGCTAGTGCTTTGTCATAGGATACATCTAGAGTGGGGGTTCCTGGTGTTACAGTTATTGCCTCCTCCTGTTTAGTTGTTGTTTCGGTTCTGTCTGTGGTACTGTGCCCGGGGAATAAGGTGAGAAGTTTAGAAAAGAAATGCCCCACGCTGTCCCCTACTCCTTTTGTTACTTTTTGTAGTGTATTTCCAGTTCCCTCCTTTGTAGGCTCTGGAGTAATAGAATCCGTATAATTTAAGATGCTGTTTCTTCTTAATCTCTCACCTAGATGTGTGGTGGACATGGCTCTAGTTTCAGTTATCCTTTCATTTACCCTGGTCCCCCTGGTTGTGGTGTCTATGGTACTAGTCTGTTACTCATACCCAGGCAACCCTGGTCGTGGTACTGGTTTGGGTGGTAAGGGGTTGAGTCATGACTTTAGAGACTTCTATTTTGTGAAGGGCGACTGAGGTTGTTTTCGGAAGCACCAATCCCGGTTTATCATCTCCTTCCCTTGTTACTTCCCACTGTACTCTAAATTCGTTATTGTGTCCCCACTGGCGCTGTAGAATCATGGCTATTTCCCATTCTGAGCTTCGCTTTGTTATCCCATAATTACATTGCGTGTGTCCCCATTTACCTGCTTTCCCATTTCTAGGCTCTCTGAATGTTTCTGAACATCTTTGACGGTTCTAACGACCGAATGGATTTATGCTATTTACCTTTTCAGTTATTTTCTCCCATACTTGGTGTCGATTCAGATTTTCGTTAAGTTGATTAAAGCTACTAAAGAACACACTTTTTTCAGCATTGTATTCCTCCAGCAGGTATAAAATGCATCAATCTTTGCCGTTGCATCCGCCATTTTTTCTTTACTGTGAAGTGTCCTATTTCACCCATAATGCATTGCACGACAGGTCAGTCTTACATTAGTCACTCATATGGAAGTTTTATGCAACAGGTAAATTTAAGTGTCTATAGCAAGTCTGACTTAAAGTTATATTTAAGTCAAAGACTAGGTCTATTTTTATGTAGCTGGCCCCTGGACAGGGAATTGACATCTTTGACAATCAGCACTCTTATCCTCCTTAATGTGTTTGGGGTTGTTGGAAACTGGAGCCTTTTGGCCTTTTCAGTCACAAATCAATTTGAGCTGCACATTGGTATTCATCACAGCGTGCAGTTTGCCCAAAGTTCAACCTTTGCTCGATGCAGCAAAAAGGTAGATGCAGGAAGCAGATTCACAATGAAACAGTTTATAACCAGTTCTCTGGTCTCTCTGTTCTTGTCAGCTTGGTGGGACAGTAGGCTCAAACAGGTTTTACTTCAATCTTCTCTATGAGGAAGGAGAGGAAATGGATGGCGGCTGCCTGTACAGAAAGTCTAATGCCAAATTCCACTCACTTCCTGGTTATCCACAATGCTTTCTGGCCAGTGGGGTGGTCAACTTCTTCCTGGCTCGTACAGATGCTGTACGGAGGGTGGGATTTGACCCTAAGCTCCAGAGGGTAGCACACTCAGGTAGGTACAGACCCAAGTTCACACTCTTTCAGTTTTTTTTTTGGCCATGATACAAACAGGTGTTTTTCTCAAAGTGCAAATGTCTGTCTCTGCATTTAGAGTTCTTCATGGATGGGCTGGGCTCCTTGCTGGTTGCCAGCTGTGACCACGTGTCCATTGACCATCAGCCCAAAACAGCCAACAACAAGGACACAGCTCGCTATGCCCAATTCAGACAACCTGGAAAGAGTGATGAGGAGTTCAAACTGTTGCTTCACTTTGTCAAAAACAACCTGAAGTGTATACGATATGGATAGAAGACGACTAGAGGACATTGAGGTCACTGGTTGTAGTTACCTATTTACTGGTGTATCACTGTATTTTCCTGCACTTATATAAAGGAATTTATTTTAGATTTCTCTTCCTTTTTTGTCGTTGCTGTTTGGTCATTTCTGATTAGTTTTACTGATATGTGGGATATTTTTTATACACTCTATGCTAAATCAAAAGGTCAAGTCAGGAAGGTCAGGTTAGTACAGAATCAATATTAAAGTCATGATCAATATTATATTATCATGTGTAACCAAATCAAGCTATAATCAATGAAAGTATTGAATCATTAAAGTCTTATTTTTTATTGTTAGGTAGGCTGACACTGGGAGATAATCGTGTGTGAGACAGAGACGTGTTGAAGATGATGTCACAGCACAGTCCTTTGCGGGCCTTTGGTGGACACTAGTATTTCCCAAGCAAATCACTAATATTTCTCAGCAAAAACACTGTTTTGGGCCAAGTCACTAATATTTCACAGCCAGCCGAGCTGAGTCTCAGAGATGGATACATGGTACTCAAGGTCAAAAAGAGATTCTCAAGAAGGAGCACGAAAGGAGGGGTGAAGAGACAGGATAAAAGAGAGAGCTCAAGCTGTTTATTTTCAGTCATTCCATGGACCTGACTCGTGTTTGCTGTACTCTTTGTGCTTGAACAGTAAACTCTATTCACATTTGAACTCTTTTGACTCAGTTGTTTTATTATTATTATTGTTGAAATAAGTTTATGGTGTGGTGAAGACTCTGAAGACATCTGGCTCATCTTCTGGGTTTTCCTCCCACAGATATCCCCTGAAGAACATTATCATTTTAGAAATTGCTGTAATAATATGTAACGTAATATAATGACAATGTAATAATGTTGGCAACCCAAAAGTTCATTGTCCAGTGGTTTGTGACCAAATACCTTCAAAACGAATGACATTCCCATTAGCCTCATCTGTACTTTGGGTTTTGCGCTAATCAGCAAATATTAGCATGCTAACACACTATACAAAGATGGTGAACATAGTAAAGATTATACCTGCTGAACATCAGCATGTTTAGCACCACTCAAGCACGGTCTCACAGAGTCGCTAGGGTGGCTTTAGAGCCTCAGTCTAGTTACATCTGCTGTAGGCTACATGAAAACAGTATTGTTTCCAAGATAAAGCAGGTTAAAAGAACAATGCCCTGTCTAACCTCAACGTGGACTCTCATTCAGCATTTATGGAGCCTTAAAGCTGGAGTGCAGAATTACACAAACATTGTTGATGCATTCTCGTATGCCTACAGGGGAGCTCGCTCAAATTTCCACAGCTCCAAGATAATAATCCATTATTTAGGTAGAGTAAATGCAATAGCTACATAGCCTACTCCAAATATGTTACAAAGACCAACCTGTCCAAGAGCAGTAACACCACATCCTGTCTGCCCTCAGTTCCTGCTCTTCTTTCAGCGCTCTCTAACGTCTTTGGTGATATTTAATCACAATCAATGGAGTTACTGACAAGAATGCATCGTTATTTTATACAGTTGATGTTTTTGACCATTATGTTATTTTATTGGACTTTGGTTTATCTACGGTTAGTATTCTTAATGTCTGGATAAACTACATCAAGGAAAGCCCCAAGAGTGAAAAACTCTACTGTCCATCATCTTCTTTGTAGAGCAGAGTCCACTACAGAAAATTACACATTTACTTCTCTTTGGAGTCTCACAGATCCCAGTTCTAAAATACAATGGATTTGAATCTGCTCTACATCTGTAACTGGTGTTGACAGGACTTTTTACACAGCACTACATCTACCAAATCCCAAAATACAGTAAGTCTTTACTTAACAGTTTGTTCATAAGAGGTCAAACAGGGAATCATGGAGTCAGACCTCTCTGGGGTCTAACTGACCCCAAACATATGTAACAATAGTGGGATAACATATTATACATTGTTTTATCTGCAAACATATGAATTATGTATTTGTTCATACATAGCCCATATAACATATAAAACATGAAATATTTCCTTGTTAGGGCACATGTAATCAATGCTTTATAGTCATTTCCATATTCCGTCAATTAAATGTTCAAGCTCAGTTTGTCTCAAAGAGAAGGGTTACCACCATACAAACCCTCACTGTATAAAATATATATACATATGTGACTGTAAATTTGGGTTTAAAATTCAAATTCATCCTAATTGATAGAACAACGACCATCACATCAGCAGTAGCTATAAGACAGTAATCAACAAAAATCACCATGTGTAACTTAAGGATATAAAATGTATATAATACAATATGAACAGCTTTTATTTTACAGACAACTTATAAAAGAGTATATAACAACGACTACAAACAGGCTGAGCTGAAATAATCATGTTAATTTACAATCAATGCTCAGATGATTTAATGCAATGATTCTACACACTCCGATACAGAAGGTGGTGCTCTGCACATGTTCTTTAAAAAAAAGAAAAAGAAAAAGAAAAAAAAAGATGAATAATTCCGGTTCATGTGCTTCAAACAGCTGATTATCCAAACAAGTCATGGCGGAGAAAGCAGCGGAAGGATCAGCTGAGCCTTCGCCAACAGCGGCAGAGAAACAGCTCCTCCGCCGCAAACCGGAGCTCGACTACTGGAAGAGAAACGCAGCGCGGCTCCGGAGCCGAAACCTGGTGACCGGCCTGGCCATCGGAGCGTTTGTGGTCGGCATGTGTATCCTTCACAGGGTTTCCTGGTCAAATAGATATAGATATAGGCATAAGGTATGATATACATATATTAACTCTGTCCTTCAGTCAGGGGCTCGAAGAAAAAAGTGAAATCTACAATAAAATATGAGCTATGAAGTAGTGCCATCAGCAATGTATCAGAATGAAAAACCAGTTTATTTATTATGCTTATGTTCTTTCAAACCTGCATAGTTAGCCTACATAGGCTACTTCATTCTAACTAATGAATCTGAATTAACGTAATCTGTTTTGTTTTTTTGTTTTTTTTACATAGAGGGGTTGACAACAAAAAGCAAAAAATGAATCTAAGCACACCAAGCAAGTCAGGTAGAGCTTAAATGATATGTCATTTTTAGAAATTCATGCAAAGCAACAGACACAAGTTCATTTTAACACTTTCAAAGTGTCTTTATGGGTCCACACCAAGTGTTTTAACACTGTAATACAGTCATTATTGACTCTGTGTAGTTAGAATTCAACACTCCTCAACACTCATGTGTTGCAACATGAACTCCCTCACAGTAATTGTAGTCATTAACTACACAGGTCCATACAAACACTGTAAATATGGTTACATACTAATATCTCAATAAGCACATCTAGTACATTAAACACATTTTATTCAAACATGCAGCACATGAATATTGTAGCACTGTTTGTATTTGGCATACAGCTGTTCATAAGTTTAGTGGCATGACTGTTTCACATTAACACAAAAGTCCTGTAATTAGTCTGTTAACTGATCGCTCTGTGGAACTTTAACATCTTTATTCAATCCTCCAAACTCAGCAGCCTGTAGGAATTAGAGGAGGCTGCTAAGCTTTCTCTTTATAATTAACTTAAAACTGAAATAGTCAACATCAGCCACTATGTTACTTGCCACAGGAGTTGCACGGAGGAAAACACAACAAAAAAAACTTCAAGTTGCTTCTACTGTAGTTTTGATTAAATCTTGTCAGTGTGGGGAGCAGGGGAAGGACCCAGATGCAGACAGCGGGTGAAGATACAACAAAGGAAGGTTTTATTAGGGAAAGGCAGGGAGGTAAACTGGGCAGGCAGGTAGGCAGGGCAGACAGGTCAGGCAGGTAGGCAAACCGGGCAGGCAGGAAGTAGACAGGCGGGCGGGCAGGCAGGGAGGCAGGGCAGACAGGTCAGGCAGGTAGGCAAACCGGGCAGGCAGGAAGTAGACAGGCAGGGAGGCGAGCAGGCAGGGCAGGTAGACAGGTAGACAGGCAGACAGATGGACTGGTAGGCAGGCAGGTGGCAGGCAGGTAGCAGGCAGGGCAGGTAAGCAAACCAGGCAGGCGGGTAGGACACAACAACATGGAACAATGAACCGACGAGACCCAACTGAAAAGGACAGGTACAAATAGGGAAGGGACTGACGAGGGGATTAGCAACAGGTGAGAACAAACACAGGTGAAAACACTGAGGGCTGAGACAGGAGGCGGGAACACAAGACAGAACTTCAAAATAAAAGCACCCAGGGACCGAACCGTGACAAATCTAGAATAATAAGGATAAGAGTTCGGTTATGTCTGCTGTATATGGCCAAGAGAGTTGAGGAAGCTTTGGTATTTTATACTAACTCATTCTAAAGAAAATATTTAGCTTTTCCTGATAGTATAATCTGAATATTACATTGTTGGAGCTGAAAGCTGTAAGCAGTAAATTAGGACAAAAATCCAACTGTTTAGCTAATCTTTGGTTAGATGGTGAAGATAGCTAATGGTGTAAATCACACTAAGCGTTAATACTCAGACTTTAATACTTTTAACTCTCCGAAGCAATAAGCAAAAGAAATAGAGGTCTATAGAGAACCGTGTCCGTCTGTGGTTGAATTTCATGCAGTTTTGTTACACGTTGAGGGGCGGGGCTAACAAATGAACACTCTTGGTGTCACCGCCAGGTTAGGAGTTGATAGTTAAATTTAAGTTAAAAATCATCATGATGACACTGTCAGAGTTAGCCTTATTTACAGGGAACAACTTTGACTCTGTCTTTTAACACCAACTGCTTGTTGATGGAGAGTTAAATCCAACTTATTCCGCTCATTTTTCATTTGTTATTTTTTAAATTGAAAACTGTGCATGTGTTGTGTGGTTTAATTCAAACATTAGCACATTTTTCTGGCATTATAACTCTTTGTCACCAGAGGGTACCAAAGTATAACCCCTCACTATACTATGTGAGAATCCTGCACAATACAATAAATGGTGTACAAACAAGCACCTTGTTGAATTGCTATTTGAATATTGATATAATTGATTTAAAAACAGCAGTGTTTTGCTGTAAAAGGTTCAATCTTAATATGAAAAACTGAAATTGAAACTAATGATATGACTTGATATGGGCCTTTGTAAGTAAATACAAAGCAGCTGTCAGGTCTTCTTAGTTTGATTTTGAAGGACGAGACTCCATTAATTCCTACTAAATCTTTAAAAACAGGTCACAAATATATAGTTTCATTTTCAAAAAATACTTAATAATGTCATCAACAGCTGGGCACAGTAGTTTTTTTGCTAATTTTACTCAAACAAGAGGAAATAGTGCATTTGTTGGGGACTATTTTCAGCTGCGGATGAATCCACATTTGGTGCAGAGTGAGTATTTGTGGCAGCAGGACGGTGTATGTGGGACTGGGTCAAAATAAACCTCTGTGTGTGTGTTCATGGTAATGGAGGAACATGTTAGCCAGTGCAACAGTGCGGCTCATCGATATATCAGGCTTTGGATACACACACACACACACACAATACTTGTTAGTAGGATACATTCAGTCAATTGGTTTTGGTCTCCTCATGGGATTTGTTGACAATAAGAAAAACACAGAATACTGCCAGACAGTCCTTTAAAGTCAAACTAAGAAGATATGACGACTGCTTTATTGTCACTTACAAAGGCCCATATTGAGTCAGATGATAACGACTTCACGCCTTTGTTCCAAAAGAGAATTATTAACTCAATTTGTTCTTTATCGGGAAACCCAGGAAACAAAACAGCTTTTTTATGGTCCCTTTATGAAATAATAAAGATAATAAATACAACCTCTGCCACATCAGAAAGAGATTTGGATCCTCATTCTTTGGTTTCAACCAAGAGCTGAATTTGTTCACCATCTCTCCTGCCTTTCTGAACACTATTTAATATAGATAAGCTGTGAGGGTTATACAGTATATAAATGTGGGTTATCCTGAATGCTTGCTTCTGGCGTGGAACTTAAACTATACTCATCAAGTTGTGGCGTTTATTTCCCCTCCTGGATGATTAGCCGTGTGGTGTTCTTTCTTTGTTTTGTATTTGTACCCATTAGGCTAGGTCTGAGTTTCCAGTCCAATAATGATTCAATGAATGAAATAAAAAACAAAGATAAATTATTATTTATACACCCAACAAAGTACTTGGCTGTTTTTAAAGTGTTATCGGGTTTTCCTTTAACCTGTAGTTGTCCAGTTAGCTACACCATCCTGTCCGTCAAACAGGAGAGAATCATGGAGGAGCTGGATGATGAAGCCAAGATCCACGTCATGAGAGGGCCACGGACCGGCGCCAACTCCTGATGACACTGACCATGAACTGTGCTGGACCTACTGCTCCCCGGCCCCTCACCCACAGGGCAGTGGGGCCTGAAGTGTGACTTCCGTAGACTGTGGCATGTGATGAGCCATGAATGCTGAGCTTCACATACTTTAGACACTTAACATACCACCTGCCACTCCAATTCATATAAGGATGATACAGCTTGTTTCTTTTCTGTTTTGAAATACATCAAATCTATTGTTGAAATTATTAAACTGTTTTCTGCATTAATGTAAACCTACTTTCAATCAAGCGTGTGGATCTGATCTGACATTCAATTCAATTCAGTTTGATTTATATAGCGCCATATCATAACAAAGTTATCTCAGGGCACTTTGTCATAAAGAGCAGGTCTAGACCAACTCCTTATGTGTACAGAGACCCAACAATTCCCACCAAAAGCAAGCACAAGCAACAGTGGCAAGGAAAAACTCCCTTTTAACAGGAAGAAACCTCCAGCAGAAACAGGCTCTGGGTGGGCGGTCATCTGCCTCGACCGGTTGGGTTGAGAGAGAGGGGAGGGAGAGAGCAAGGGAGAGATAGAGAGAGAGAGAGAGAGAGAGAGAGAGAGAGAATGAGGAAAGTGAACATGCAGTAGCACAGCACTGTTCAGTTCTAGATACAGATGTAAAGCAGTAGTGGAAATAGTATTAATGTTAATACAAATAAAAGTAATAGCAATGTGATAGTAGTAATACTAATAATAAGTCCATAGACAGCAACAACAGCAGCAACTGCCGAGCAGCAGCACGGGGGCAGCAGATGGCCCGCATCACAGATCCAGGCTCCGCAACCACAGATCACGACTCTGTAGCTCCGCAACCCCAGATCCAGGCTCCGCAACCACAGATCACAGCTCCGCAACCACAGATCACAACTCTGTAGCTCCGCAACCCCAGATCCAGACGCCGCAGCTCCGCAACCCCAGATCCAGACGCCGTAGCTCCGCAACCCCAGATCCAGACGCCGTAGCTCCGCAACCACCGATCCAGACGCCGTAGCACCGCAACTACCGGTCCATACCCTGCAGCTCTGCAACCACAGGTCGAGACTCCGCAGCTCNAGAGAGAGAGAGAGAGAGAGAGAGAGAGAGAGAGAGAATGAGGAAAGTGAACATGCAGTAGCACAGCACTGTTCAGTTCTAGATACAGATGTAAAGCAGTAGTGGAAATAGTATTAATGTTAATACAAATAAAAGTAATAGCAATGTGATAGTAGTAATACTAATAATAAGTCCATAGACAGCAACAACAGCAGCAACTGCCGAGCAGCAGCACGGGGGCAGCAGATGGCCCGCATCACAGATCCAGGCTCTGCAACCACAGATCACAGCTCCGCAGCTCCGCAACCCCAGATCCAGACGGCGTAGCTCCGCAACCCCAGATCCAGACTTTGTAGCTTCGCAACCCCAGATCCAGACGCCGTAGCTCCGCAACCACCGATCCAGACGCCGTAGAACCGCAACTACCGGTCCATACCCTGCAGCTCTGCAACCACAGGTCGAGACTCCGCAGCTCTGGNGGAGGCAGAAAATACTCGGAGAAAGCAATAGAAGGAAAGCGAGAAAGAAGAGAGAGAGCAGCAGAAGGATAGATAGAAACAGGAGAGAAGGGAAGCAGTTGAGTTAGCAACAGGCCTTAATGTGATAAGAGTACATACAGATGGAGAGGGAGAGGAGCTCAGTGCATCGTAGGAAGTCTCCCGACAGTCTAGGCCTATAGCAGCATAGCTAAGGGCCTGTCTAGGCCTCTTAGCAGCAAAACTAAGGGTG
>LKNJ01007416.1:42623-55329 GCA_002120245.1 Maccullochella peelii
TTTGAGCTTCATGGCAAAGGTTGTGAATACTTATGTACATGTGATTTCTTAGTTTTTTATTTTTAATACATTTACAAAACTCTCTAAGAAACTTTTTTCACTTTGTCATTATGTGGTATTGTGTGTAGAAGTTTGAGGACAGAAATGAATTTATTCCATTTTGGAATAAGGCTGTAACATGACAGAATGTGGAAAACGTCAAGCGCTGTGAATACTTTCCGGATGCACTGTAGCATGATTACCCACATTCTGAATTGTTCAGTTATATTATTAATATATATATTCAGTTCTTCAGTTGATTGTGTCTCACAGTGAATTGGTAAGGGACATAATTGTAAAAAGCAGCTGTCAGTTGATCATTGCTCTGCTTACAAGAACATTAAACTTCCTGCAAACTCATATTAAATATGTTAACACATTTTAATTGTGCCACTGCATTGTAGTATACTTACTGATATACAACTAGAGTGTACACTAGAGCACAGATGGAATGGAAGAGGACTGGGTCATATAAGGCCATGTCACTCTAAACCAGAGGGTCTGGGAAACCATCCAGTTCAAAAATAGAAGTGTGTGTGCATGAGTGTTGTACTCTCGAAATGCTATTTCATCTCGACTTTAAACCTATTTACAATAAGTGACTGATCTGTTGTCCTCCTATATACTGTCACCTCTGTTCCACTAAAGAGTCAAAGCAGAAGCCAGTGGTATGAGAAAGTTTGGAAACCTCAGTTCTGTAAAATCATCATTTGACTGTCACAAGATTCAGACTGAAAACAGCTCTGCGTTAAAACTGTGCAGGGGTTGGTTGGGGGGTGTTGTTTAAGGTACCGGTGAGACATGAAATATGTCCAGGAAGTACAGTTGAAGTAGCAGGAAACACTTGCTTGAATTTGTGTGTCACACAGACTTCAGTAGAAGTTATTGGGAAACCAATATTTGTAGAAGGGAGGTACAATGTGACCATACCTTCATCCTGATTTTTGTCTCTTTGTGCTGTTCTTCTTCCCTGCAGTGGAACTTCCCTCTGTTGATGCAGGCGTGGAAACTCGGTCCTGCCCTTGCGACTGGTAACACTGTGGTGATGAAAGTTGCAGAGCAGACACCACTCACAGCGCTCTATGTTGCCAGCCTGATTAAAGAGGTACTTTGTTCTTTTGTCTTAATTTACATTCCCATCAGTTAATGTGAATTTATTTTAAAACTACAATATTTATGTTTAACCATTCAGTGGGTAAAAGATATATGAATCAAAGTAGCAAATTCTTACTCTTTCAACCTCTAATTTTAATGGGCTTGTATGGAAGCTCGCACTGGCCTGCTGTCTGTGTTCCCAAAATTAGAAATGGCTGCATATGATTGACAAAGTTGTAGAATTATGCAATTTCTCTTTGCTTATCAGGAGCTGTCTTACAGTTATTAGTGCCTGTATTATGGTCATATATAATGTGGTTAAGTGTCAGACATTCCTTTCCTTCCTTAAGCAGCAGAAATGTCAGAAAGGTTTCCTCTGACTCATCTATCACACCATGAAAATGTTAAACTATGTAAAAGCTGGTTTTACAACACTAGCAATCATTGTACACACTTGCTGTCCTTTCAAGCTGGATAGGGAATGAAGGATAATGATGTTGTGTTTTGCATGAAGAACAAATTGTTATAGGATGTTTGTTTGCATTTGCACTGTTTGAAGCATCGTTCTCTCTGAAGTTATTAGCTCTTTGTTATCCTCCTCTTAAATTGTGCAGTCGACGCCACACTGTAAAAAAATTCTGTTCTACAAAGAAGCTGTTGTGTAATCAAGAGAATTATGTTATTATCAAATCAAACAATCTGCTAATGGGATGAAGCAAAAATGACTAAGAATTCTTCTAGAAAATGAAATTAGGCCACGACTAAACACACTCTGACCTTAAAGGTTTGATACAAGCAATGAGCCTTCAGAAGTTCAACAAAAAGGTTCTTGAAACTATTTGTCTTTTAATTCCCCGTGCAACACCAGAGCTTGAAACTGTGGTTTACCAAGAACAAATATGGCCATATTGCATCAATCTGAAGAACATTTGGCTGTTCATTTAAGAACAACTTCATCAGTACACAGTCCTGTTTAGCTTTGCTTCCCAATTTATGACAGACTTGTTAAAATGGAGCCTATCATTCATTAGCCTCATGTATGTGAGGTCATCAGGCTCAGGCCAGTGTGGTGATTGTAAGTGCAAAGTCAGAAGTTACTTCCTTTAGTTTTCCAGTGTGCTCCTATGTTCATATAATTTCAACCTTTGGTTTCTTTACTTTTGAATGGACATCATATCATGAATTAATTGACATACAATACAATGCAAAAAATATCTTCTGTGAAGCTCACAGTGTTCCGTTTTGTTGAGATATGTCAGACAGGTACAGATTCAGCTGTCACTTAAGCATATTATGTTCTTGACAAAGATGTACAATAATAATGACTTGGTTCTGTTGACAGGTGGGGTTTCCAGAAGGCGTTGTGAATATCTTGCCTGGCATGGGACCATCAGCTGGTGCTGCCATTGCAAGGCACATGGATGTTGACAAGGTGGCCTTCACTGGCTCCACAGAGGTAGGACAATTCAGTTTTCAGGACAATAACATGCTGTGTGTATGTACTAAATCAAATTCAAAAGCCAGGAGAAATTCTTATGACCACAGTGGGGCAGAAACAAATGACATTTCTCTTAGAGGTCTCTCTTAACTTTTCTCCTAAATTTCCGCCTGGATCAATAAAGTATCTATCTATCTCCTTCTCCTCTCTCTCAACCCAACTGGTCTGTCTGGTTCTGCTCGAGGTTTCTGCCTGTTAAAAGGGAGTTTTTCCTTGCCGCTGTCGCTTGTGCTTGCTCTTGGTGGGAATTGTTGGGTCTCTGTAAATATAAAGAGTCGGTCTAGACCTGCTCTATATGAAAAAGTGCCCTGAGATAACTTTGTTATGATATGGCGCTATATAAATAAAACTGAATTGAATTGAACATCACTGAATGTGACAAATAATTATCTTGACATAGCCCATTACACATATGGTTATCTTTATCTCATCCACTGATTACTTGTGAATTGTTGTATTGTCTTATTTTAACACTGTCTCTGTGCTTTGGCAACACTGTGACTTTACATAGTCACACATACACTGTACTGTAAATGTGACTAGTATTAGTAGAGTTAATAGAGTAGTTAGTACTCTATTAACACACACACACAAATACATGCATAGGATATACTGTGTGTGTGTGTGTGTGTGTGTGTGTGTGTGTGTGTGTGTGTGTGTGTGTATATATATATATATATATATTTAATCAAGTGTTAATGTATTATTACTATTATTGTCTACTGTCCAAATATTTGGATGCATTGTATTTTAATGCTTTGGCAACTTTTTTTTTTTTTTTCAATTTTTGAAACTTTCATGCCAATAAATCCCACTGAGCAGAAAAAGTAGGGGTAAGGACAACCATGGTACATAATTAGGAAGGGGGGAGGGAGGTTGTGGGTGGGTGGGAGAACACATAGTGATGATCTGCGTTGCTGTAAGTTTGCTGTGATTGTGTGTGTGTGTGTGTGTGTGTGTGTGAGAAAGTAAAGGCAACAAGAGAGAAATATCACAGTGTGTGAAAGCGTCAACATGCTTCACAGTCAGCATCCAGATAAAGCTCATCCTGCTGTCTGTGCTGTAAGGCCTGTTGCTGCAGCCCTCCATCAAGTACCTACATATGTACAGAACCATGTAGTATAAGGACTTTCTACAAACTGCTTTCCAATCAGTTTGGCTAATAGCCACTTGTAGCTTGAAATGCCATCTTGAATAAGCTGTAATAGTTTTTATAGCACTAACTTCTCCACCAATGAAATCCTTTCAGCTGAAGAAAAGGTGTCACCCTCTCGTTCTCTCCCTATCCTGTCCATCAGGTGGGTCATCTAATACAGCAGGCTTCAGGCAGCAGTAACCTGAAGAAAGTCACTCTGGAGCTGGGAGGAAAGAGTCCTAATATCATCCTGTCTGACGCCAACAGTATGTAGTCTGTCTGTTTCCAAACCATGCAATTAATCTCTAAAACAAGTGAGTTAAACTCTGAAGTGAGTTCTGAGGGTCAATTCATTACACATTCTAATGTTGATTTTAAACATTTAGATCTTTTCATTAAATTTAAAACCATTGTTAAAATGTTTTAAATGTACTGTCAGCCCATCAAAGCCTGACTTTCGTTTCATGCATTGTGGATGAATATTTACTTCTGTTACATGAGAATACATGCAGCCATGTCCAACATGCTATGTCCCAACACTACAGTTGGGTGTAACAGTGATCACAGTGTACTTCTACATCACTACAGAAAGGTGACCATTTAAACCACTGGAGGTCAGCATAGACAAGACAAGTCCTGACATGCACTATTGGTCACAGACTGAGTGTTTTAGTATTGTTTATTTTTAACAATATTTTCCCTCATTTCTCCTCATTCAGTGGAAGATGCAGTGGAGCAGTCCCACTTTGCTCTGTTTTTCAACCAAGGCCAGTGTTGTTGTGCTGGATCTCGAACCTATGTCCAAGCAGACATCTACGATGAGTTTGTGGAGCGCAGTGTTGAACGAGCTAAGAGGCGAGTGGTGGGAAACCCTTTTGACTTAAAGACTGAGCAAGGACCTCAGGTAACACACACACACACACACACACACACACACACACACACTCATATACTAACATTGATCAATGCAGCTGTTCAGGAGCACATTCAGTGCTTGCAGTACTCTGGCGTGCACTCTTACACTCTTACCCTGGTGGTGACCTACCAGGTAGACCAGGAGCAGTTCAACAAGATTCTGGGCTACATCAGCAGTGGGAAGAGAGAGGGAGCCAAACTGATGTGTGGAGGAGGAGTAGCTGCGGACAGAGGATACTTCATCCAACCCACTGTGTTTGGAGATGTCCAGGATAACATGACCATTGCTAGGGAGGAGGTAGGATAGTATGGAAGATTTAAAATGCCTGAATAAAAAGAAATCAATCAAAGAAATAAATTGAAATACAATACACATTGTTATATGTATTTTCCTTTTATGAATGTATTGACTGTGTCATAATTGAATTCAAAATATGGAGTGTTGCTGATTCAAGCTGACAGTAGTGCAGTCAACAGTAGTGTCCTGCGCCTGCTCCTGTTAGCTAGTTAAAGTCTAGCTAGTTGTAGTTGGTGATTT
The DNA here is from genome assembly GCA_002120245.1 of Maccullochella peelii. Classification (NCBI taxonomy): domain Eukaryota; kingdom Metazoa; phylum Chordata; class Actinopteri; order Centrarchiformes; family Percichthyidae; genus Maccullochella; species Maccullochella peelii. The sequence continues at coordinate 47,844 of LKNJ01007416.1, forward strand.
AGTGTTTGTTGATGAAGTAACTGTACCGTTACCTTTATATCCTGAGAGGGAAGAAGTTAGAAAATACTGGAAAACATGTTTTAATTCCTATATTATATGTATACCTTTTAAAGGCAGTATGATTTGAGGCACACATAATTCACTAAAATCAAACACTGACACACACAAAATGTTTGATTCCGGAGGAGATATTATATTACAATCTGTTTCACATGGTTTATTGGGGCTAACATCAATGTTAGCTTCTCCAACAAGCTAACATCAACTGCACTTTATGGATCAACCAGGTTGTATTGATTTTAGTTAATTTAGAGTATTACTTTCACACTTAACACACTGAAAGAATGAATACTAAGCTTGTTTTTTACCTGACAAAAAACATTTATGTTAACGTTACTAATAATCTGGAGCAGAGAAACGCGAGCATATTCAAACCTGGTGAAGAGACAACTAACGGAAGCGATGCATCTCACTTCTGGGGACACTAAAGGAAGTGACGCATCTCTTCCCATTTGCTCGCAGACCTGGGGTCCACAGTTGAACCCTTCTCACACTAAGCTTCGCCCATGGTTCCACCCTAAAGCTGTGATTGAACAGTTATTGTTTTTCATTTTTCTGGCACAGCCTGTTTGTGTTCTGTTAATTATTAATATCACTGATATAAGTGATTAATCTTTGTATTTCTTTTCTTGTCCGGCAGATCTTTGGTCCAGTGATGCAGATCTTTAAGTTTAAAACACTGGAGGAGGTGGTGGTGAGAGCCAACGATACTAAATATGGTCTAGCAGCTGCTGTGTTTACTAAGGACATTGATAAGGCCAACTATGTCTCCAGCGGGCTCCGTGCCGGCACAGTCTGGTAGGAGGGTTTTACTCAAATCATTACTGTGCAAACATTCTCTTCAGTTTTCACAGGAAAATGCTGTCATTTACAGCATGGGTTTTGTTTGTGTACTTCCTATCAGCTATGTTGTTACATTTTACACACAATTTTCACTGCTCAGGTCAGGGGATACGTGACACAAGTAGGCAGAGTTTTACAAAGAAGTCCAACAGAGCAAAATGTCCCAAACTATGAAAATCAAATGACCAGTATTACAAATGAAGTCATTCTACTGCATGCTGCTCTGATGCATTCAGACAGATGGATAGGAAGAGGCAGCGTTTTTAGTGTTAAACACGTTACTCAACTACGATGAGGAAGCTGTTATTCTAGCTAGGAAATGTTTTGTAAGCAATACTTAGTTTGCAACATGTAATATTACTGAAAGGGTAATAATAATACAATAATGACACTTGAGCTGGCCAGACTGATTGGCATTACCTTTCAGTTTCTGCACTGGGAGCAGAGTCCCCGTGTCATTGGTATGGCTACGTCCTATCTTAGGGCTGGGACAGTACAACTGGCTGGCTGAAAGCTGTGGCTATTGGTCACTGTTCCACACATCAAAGGACATTTGCATGAGGAGGAAATTTTCATGGTGTGCCACAGCATGCATTTTTGCCCTCCTCTTATCTTTCCTCATTCAAGCTCTGCTGCAGTGCCTGCATGTGGATTAAGTTGCAATTGATACTGACTGGTGTCCAGCCTCTTCCTGTTTGTTGCTGCATGTTTGAAGGCAGTGTTAGTGTAGTACCCTGTAGGGTTACTCTTCGACAGGGTTGGAAAGACTAGAATCGCTCAACCATGTTTGTGTTTGAATCACTGCTTATTTGAGGTAGGCAACCATTTAAACATTTTATTTTTACCTATGTCAAGGTACAAACATGCTAACTTTAACTCCTAATGACGGAATTCTTTATTATATTGCATTGTTGTTGACTTTTTACTAACTGCTAAGCCCGGCCCAGTTGCAACCCCCCCCCCCCCCTCTGCCCTCCTGCAGCCGCAGACACACCAGCAGCTTCTTCTCTGCTGCAGCTGCTGATTTGACATCTTTCTTTTGTTCCACTGTCACAGTTTATCAGGTCTTTTTAATGGGACTTTTGTTCCGACTCTGTAATGGATGCAACTTGAAATGTAGTGCAATACTTGACATAAAAAAATACTTAAGTAAAATTACAGATTTTTAAAAATACTCAAAAAACCCCCGACTTTGTTAGAGTAATTAGAGTAAATGTAATTTGTTACATTGCTTTGTGTTCACAATGAAAAGGTAGAAGCCTTTGTCTGGCAGTAGGCTGCAGTCAGAGCGCCAACTAATATTTACACAATATTTTAATGATAGTATGTGGATGCCTAATAATAAAGGCCTGTATGTTTGAATGTGAACTCATTGAATGTTCCATGTAACTTGTTTGAAGTGTGTGTTCAGGTTGCCATGAGCTTTACAAGTACACATTTGCTAAATTTGTTTTACATCATTGGAGTTAATTTATTATTAATGCCGTGTGTGTGTGTGTGTGTGTGTGTGTGTGTTTTCCTCTGCAGGATTAACTGTTATGATGTGTTTGGGGCTCAGGCTCCGTTTGGAGGTTACAAGGCTTCAGGTAATGGCAGAGAGCTAGGACAGTATGGTCTGGACAACTACACAGAAGTCAAAACGGTAATTACTGAAAGTAAACCATCATATAAATATTTTCAGCTTGTTAGATGAATTGCTCTGAATCAGGACCTCCAGGATATGGAGCATGTAGCTCTTCCTCTCAGTATGCAAAGCTAATGCCAACTTGCTAAAATGTAGAATTGTCAGTTTAGTTAATCATCAGCTTTTACATAATTCAGAAAAAAAAGTTCAGAACATCACTAATGTACAGTCAGGTGTGGAAGCCAAATTGGTTCAATTCAATTCAGTTTTATTTATATAGCGCCATATCATAACAACGTTATCTCAGGGCACTTTGTCATAAAGAGCAGGTCTAGACCGACTCCTTATGGTTCATTTTTCTATAAAAGTTTTAAGTCAAATATAAGCAATGGTTTGTCAGTTTAGTTTAAAAAGTAAATTTCTGAACCCAATGAGGGAGTTAGGTTCAGGTTTAATTAGGCTCAGAATTTCAGTTTTTTCAAAATAATTTTGTGCAACAATATTAACTTAAAATTAAATCAGACTTGGTGTATTAAACCCACTTTTCATTTAACAAAATATGTCAAATACTGTGTTATTTTAACTCTTCATATTTTACACTGATTTCATTTTCAGGTTAATTTTTATAGGTATACTTATTAAATATGAAGTAATTTATAACTACTTAAAGACAACAGTACCTTATCTGAAAAAAGAAATCAAATTTAACCTAACCTAGATTGAAGACTGAATAATTTGTTTGGCAAGCGGAATCAATATGGAATCTGAGATTTGGTAAAAAGCTCTCAAAATTGTAGTGATCCTGAGGGAACTCTGAAATAACTGATAGCAAATTTAATGATGGAGATTCATTGCTTTAATAACCATTTTATTGCAAGTACACTTTGGTGTTTATCGGAATGAATGATTATACACTGAGATACATAACTAATGAAATGTTCATTCCATGTTGAAATCCTGAATAAGCCTTCTTTGTCTGGGTTGTCAGGTGACCATCAAGGTACCACAGAAGAATTCTTAGACGTGCAGTGAGCCCAGTCACCAGCTGAGAGGAGATGTTGGACTGCTATACTGCTCCTGCTGTCAGACGGCAGTAGAGTTACTCAACACAGTCACACATGCAAACTACATACCTGTTGAAGCACAGAGGGATCCCATTTATTTGAGAACTGTGGATCCTTTGACCACATGGCTGACGACGTCTCAAACACATCTCCATACCATCTATTTTCAACCTGAATCAGTATAATGATAAAATTCAGTCTCTAGAAATCTTAAAGCCCACAGATTACAAATCATTTTTCATAATAAATGCATTTGAGGCACTTGGCTTGCTCCGTTATCTGTGTGTTATTTACAGGAAATGTTAAAGCAGGAGCTGACTTAGATGTTAAATGTTTTAATGAAAATGCCTAGTTTACATTGCAGCTTCTTGGTTTTTGTTTTTTTTAACCTTTAATTTAAATGTGATATGAAAGGTAAGACTTGAAGAACATGAATAGGCCATAGGAAGAAAATGAAGACAGTGCAGTGTATAACACTGACAGTGTAAGAGCTGTACTATAGCAAAAGAAAATAGTGGAGGAAAAAAAGTAACCCTATCGTCACCGTCTCCACCTTATTACATCTCTATCATCACCTTATGATAATGAAAGTACCAATTGGCAGTATGAGGTGGGGTCCTCCCAAGAGAGTGGCTCAAAGGTTCTCAGTCCAATCCTGGAGCAGTAGACGGGCTCCACAGGAAAGCCTCTAAAGAGGGTCAGCCCTGACTTTCATTGGGTGTCACCCCCAAACCCATAGGAGGTTCAGCCTGTTTTCCCATTTAAACTGCTCCCAGCCCACTCAGGAGGGAGCCTGTTGGGTTTTTAAAATTTATTTTTAAAATGTCTTTGGTTTTTCCAAATGAATGGAAGAAAATCAAAGGCTGTCAAACGAAGCTTAGCGGCTCTAGTGAACTGTAAATCACGGTTTGAGCTCAAACACTTGACTGATATGAGAATAGTCATTTGAGTACAAGCATGCTTTCCCCATACAGTACGTAAATAATTTCATAGTTTGAACTATAATTAATGAAAACAAGGCAAAGGTAGATAATAGCTTGGTCAGAAGAGTTTATTATTTAGAACATGTCTGCAGCCAGGTGAACACCAGCTTCTGCAACTACTTGTTCTGCTCCGGTCCAGATTGCATTAGAGTGAAAGGTGTTATGTCCACTCCAATGTAAACAGCAGTAGACCAGTCAACGAAAAATTCAATTTGATAAGCTTCATTAAAAGGCTGTTGGATTAGGAGTATTTCTGGTATTTCAGTCTATTACTCCAACACCAAACCTTTGTCACGTTACTACTTTGTGGAAACATCTCCTGTTTTACCAAGCCCCTCCTAGAACAAGTCTGTTAATCCATCCATCATCTCCTGCCTCAGCTGCTCTTCCACCTGTGTTGGCTGCTCCACCACAAACCCCAAACTCTGCAGGCCCCACCCTGGCACCACCTCCACCCACTTCGACATCTGGCTGCTCTCAGTGTCTTGCAGGGTAGTGTTAACCGTCACCACAGCAGAAGGACTGGGGCTGTCTGGATGCATTTGTTTCAAACTAACAGAACCAGAACTGACCCTGTGGGGTCTTGTAATGGTACCAGAAATATCTTTTACTTCTTTCTTTGTCTTCACTGCTCCAGTAAACTGACTGTGATGAAGACCTTCACCTTCTTCAATTCCAGAATCAAAATCAGACTCACAAAGTAACCCATCTACACAGATTGGATCCCTGATCCCAGCTGGATGAGCAGACTGGTCTGATTCTAAACCTGTGATCTGTAGACTGTGAATCATATCATCTCCATGTGGTCCTTTATTAACAGAATCACCTGCTTGCCCTGGTGTCTTGTCAGTCTTGGTGACCACTGATGTATTAACAGATTTGACCTGTTTTGACCACAGGAGAGTGTCCACCTCCTCTGACTCCAGCCTTCTCTTGCCAAACTGTCTGACATCAAGAAAACCAGGGGGGTCAACTTCATGTGTTCCAGCTAATGTCTCAAGTCTACTGCCAAGCGGACTCTCATGGACTCCTGAATCCCTAACAGAGCCAAGTCTACTGGTAGCAGCGGTGGTGGTGAAGCTCTCTGCACCAATAGCAGTATACATGGTACCATGTCCAGCACTATTACTACCCCTTTCCTGCTTGAACGCACCGTTAGTGGCACTACAACTAATGTTGTCACTATTAGGACACAGTTTAATGATATGAATTACAGCTGTGGAAACATTTTCAGCAGGACTATGATTATTTGTATTATCATAATCTATACCAAACCTGGAATTTCCTATAGTAATGGTGGTGGTACCAGAGCCATCTCTACTGTTCTCACTGGACAAACCACTCTCAAAAACAGTTTTGGTACTAGGGAACCTGGCCTGAACCATCTCATTTTCCTCTGGTCTAGTCTGGTCAGACAGATTGATGCCATCTGTTGCAAATTCTCTTGGCTGGCTGGCTGTCTTTTCCATAAGCAGCTCTTCTGTCTCATCCTCCTCCCTTTCTTTATTTCCCTGCTGGCTGCCTGTAGGACTGTGCTGCCATTCTTTTTTCTCAGCAGGGAGCCCAGAAGTCTTCTCAGGAATGGCCTCTTCTTCTTCTTCTTCCTCCTCCTCCTCCTCATGGCTAATCTCCATTCCCTTTGGAAAAGTCTGGACTTTTTTTAGGTGCTCATCAATTATTTCTTCCCTCTTCTCTTCTTGATCCACCCATTCTCTTCCCTCCTCTGCTTGAAAAGATATTACCCTCATCCTTGGTTTCTCTTTATCCCTTTGTCCAATGAGCCAGCCTGGACTGCTGACTGTGTTCTTGATAGCTGAGGAGAAAAAGGACAACCATGAAAAAAAGTCTAATTTAAAGCCAGAGATGATGCAGGTTTTTAATAATTTGGTAATGGTATTTTTCTATCTACATTTAAATGGACAGATGGATTAGAGATGATTGCGCCAGATTATGTATTCTAGAACTGCCTATACTGCCATACTATCACTATCATAGATAAGTCATTAGTATATTGTGAGATACTCGACAGCTAATACTCAGTGTTATTCTCGTCATTTCTTATTACTGTTTATCCATCTTCAGTTCTCAGGTGTGGTGTGAATTAGTCATGTGTTGAGTCAGAACTTACAGTCCTGTGTGTCAGTGCACATGGAATCACAGCAGGAGCATACTGAGGGTGGGGCTTCCAGCTCCTCCCACCTACACACAAAAGGAGTCATGGCCATTAGTACAAATGGTTTACTTCATTCAAGGAGCAAACTGTGTCAAAACCAAAACCACATATCTCTAAATGGCATGCAAGTAGAGACCTGTCCAATAGCACTGCTTCCAACATAAATCCTTAGCAGTGCTCAATATGCCTCTACATTGTTACTAGTATCTTTTTAATATTCTTTTTATGAATATTCTTTTTTGTATTTTGGGCATTTCTCCGCCTTTGTCAGTCGACATTAGAGAGACGACAGACTAGAATTCTTAGTGAGGCCACAGAAGAAGATTCAACCATGAAATCATGACACCACCTCTCCAAAATGATCACCACCTATGGTTGTGCAAATGTACCAGATTTACCCAGTCAAAATGGAAAAACAAATGAGAAAAAGTGTTTATTAAATTGTTTTCATAGTTATTCCTTTAATCTGATTTTTATCATCTTATTGTGATTCGCATTTTACATTAAACTATATGCAATTACACCCAATCTTATACTCGTTTTAAGTTATACTCTTAATAACATTGGTTGCTTACCTGCCAGCAGCCCTGTTGTAGTTGCAGGACTTTGAGGTGTGGGAAGTGGTGAGACCGACTGACATTGAACAGTGGAGGTACAGCAACTACAGTGGGGCAAAAAAGTATTTAGTCAGCCACCAATTGTGCAAGTTCTCCCACTTTAAAAGATGAGGGAGGCCTGT
>LKNJ01007417.1:0-12545 GCA_002120245.1 Maccullochella peelii
GTTTGGGGGTTATACCATGGAGCTAACCTCCTTTGTTTTATTGTCTTCTTTTTTAGAGGGGCAATAGAGTCGAGTGTCATTTGCAGTGACCCTGCAGCACTATCAACAAGATGATCATTTGGGAGGGACTGAAGTTAAAGTGTATCATAGCAAAAACATTATTCAGCACATAGTTTCCAAAATAAATTTAAACTTAAGGTGATATTAAATTACAGTGCGATTAGAAATCAGTAATTAGTGTGCCATGTAGTGCAGAGGGTGTTGCCGGATATAAAACTTTTTTCCAGTAAAGCTATCCTTGCTTTGTCGCCTTTTAAGTAAAAAAATGAGGGAAATATTGTTTCAAGTCACAGGACTTGCCTTTGTCACAGCGGTCAAATCCAAAAAAGGGGTTTCATTTAATTTGCTTCAACTGATTGTCTCCTTAATAGCGCTGTCAAGCTAACAAAAAAGTGTTTGTTCTAACTTGTTTTAAACTAACACGTAATTTGTTCAAATTAACTCAAATATAATCCACATAGCCTTCCCCTTAAATACATTATATAATTAACACTGCCAGTCACAGTCCCTCTGCTACGTCACCTCAATGATAAGCTAACATTTCTGTAAAGCTGTTGCAGTAAACAGCGATTAGCTTTATCCACAGTTGATGGTGTCGAATCCAAAATGCTTTCTCATATTTTTAAATGGTTTGGTGTCATGAATATAGGTTTAGCACAGCTTGCTAGTTTTCTCCAACAATGGCCAACAATCACTGGTCTATAAGAGGAAGAACAATGCTTAATTGACTGTATGATGTCACCTAATGGCATCTTCCTCCTTCCCTGCACATGCAGTAGAGGAACTATAGAAAATATTTTCTATTAGTTGTGCCACTGAACTCTGCAGCATTCTGGGAAGTGAAAGGGTTAACCTGTTTACTTCTGTAACTGAGTAGAATGAGAGATGAATCTGATCTTTATCAGATAAAACATCATGATTACAGAGAAGAAAGTATCAGCTGGATAGGATGTGCTGCTAAACACACAATTTCTTTGTTGACTTTGACATACTGGAGCTTTCAGTCATACTATCATTGGTGATGAGAAACACATTAATACCACCAAAACAACAAGTTTAATTTCATCACACTGCCAAAAAGACTAGTATTTAAAGGATTTCTCTTTAGGGTGGCAGTTAGCTAGTGGCAATACACAGCCAGTGAGCCTTGTTGCTAGGAGATGTAACTCCAATCTCTTCTATTGGCCAGAAAACCAAGGTGTTCATCCAATAAAAGCCCCACAGCAGCAGGACAGTGATAGCCATCCAGACACAGTTATTATGGTGCCTTTGACTGCGGTCAAAGTGGACTGAAAAGTACCTGTTGGAAAGGTCAACATTGAAATTGTTGGTGGATGACAGCTGGAGGAGAAGAGAGGGTTAAAGTGTGTGTGTGTGTGTGTGTGTGTGTGTGTGTGTGCGCGCACACACACGTGCACTTTTGTTAATTTGCATGCAAATACTGTATGTGGAGATGATGTGGATGACAACTACTATGCCACTTTAAGTAGAAATAAATGTAAAATAGTACATTTTGTCCTGACATTGAGTCGTGTAGTCTATTTGTTAATTATCTCAAAGATTATTAATAATACCTTCTTCCCTGTATCTTCCTAATAATCTACTCCCCATACAGCAGTTATAGCAATTGCAAGGATTTAACAACCCATAACCTTGAGCTTCCCAAACCCTGAACCTTTAACCTTGGTATTAGATTCTTCCTTATTTTTTTACAAACCAGGACATTACCATTATCATTAAAAAGACAACAGCAGGACCAAGTACGCTATGTGACTGTAAGTGTGTTATTGTATGCGAGTAGGCGAGTTGTGGGACAGACATCCATGGAAGAAGTGGCACTGATATTGCTTTAGACTGATTAATCCAAGGACAGCACAGTGACAAACCACATTGTAGTTTTCCTTTTTTTCATTCCTGCACAGTTTGGTTCTGTGTTGTACCCTCATTTCTGCCATATGCTCAGAAATCTTCTGTACCTTTTTTTGTTTCTGGCTGGCTCCACTTCCAGCCTCCCCCTAATTGGCCTCCTCTCCACAAATACTAATGAAGGTGTGGACATCTTCATTTGTCCAACAGGCATTCTCCTTTGTCCTTCTTTTCCCTGGAGACACGCTGCAATCTCAGTGATTCAGTCTGTCAGTCAACAACTATTGCATGGATAGGCATAAAATCATGTATGGAAATGCATGGTCCCCAGAGGATAAATCTGAATGACTTTGGTGATCCCCTGGCCTTTCTACTAGTGGCATTATGAGGAGGACATTTTGGTTTTGAGTGAAGTATTTTGACAGCTACTGATGAATTACCTTGAAATTTAATTCTGTCATGATGTGGACTCTTTGTTGGTTCCTGTTTTATTTTGAAGTTTGGTCTGTCTTGTTTCCAGTGTTTTCCTGCCCTTGTGTCTCCCCTGGTCTTGATTGTCCTTGATTGTCTTCACCTATTCCCCATTTCACACCTGCTCCTGATTCCCTTGTTAGTCTCTCCCCTATTTATACCCGTCCCTGTCGGTTCATTGTCCTGTGTTAGATGTGTTTTTGTGCTCCTAGTGCGTTGATTTCATGGTCCTATGTTGGATGTATTTCCTGTGCTCCTGCGTTTTCCTGAGTATGGACTTACCATCTTGTTTGCCTGCCTGTACCAGCAAGAAAGGTTAGAATAAATCTTGGAAACTGTTTTGAGCCTCCTCCACTGTTTGCTTTTGGGTCCTTCTCCTACTGCTCCTACCACACATTATAACAAATTCACACTATCATGTTCCCCCCCAGGATGAATTGTAATCACTTTCAATGATGATGATTCAAGATGGCGCTGTGGATGGCTGCCTCGGTGTGTTGATGCGCATTTTATTTTTTATTTTTTATTTTTTAAGTCAGTGTTTTGCTGTGGTACCCAGAACTCTTTCACCAGAGATGAGCTCATGAACATCAGGGAGAACAACTTCAGCTAATTTATTTCCCACTTTCAAAGTTGATTGTGACGAAGTGAGCTATGACGAATACCCGCGAGGCCAAGAAAAAACAAAGGCAAAACGGAGGAAAAGCTAATATTGTGTGTGTCTGGATTCCCTGAATTGTACAACACAAGTTTACACTTCATGCACGTCGTATCGAGACCTTGGAAGGAAAGCCCTCTCTTGGAAACACTTTTCCAACCAAGTAGGCATGTCAGGTGTGTTTTTAACAGGTAGCTTGTAGGTAGGCAATATGTGTAGTCTATATGATAACCATAGCTTGGCTATTGAGGGGGAACACTTTGTAAACCATATAACAAACCTAACTGCCTATTTTGCTCTGTCCACTTCAACTTTCCCAAACACCTAGTCAGGTGTGCACTGAACCCAGAGTGGCGAGCGCAGATCAAATCGCGCTGTGTGTGTGTGTGTGTGTGTGTGTGTGTGTGAGTGAAAGGGCCCACAGCCTCAAAGAGCCATTAGCATGGCTGTAGACATTTAGTCTTGTTAAAAGTATTGGCTGTCCTGGTGCAGTAGTAAAATGGTTATGTTTGTTGTAGTTGTCCATGTTGTGAACCTTGTTGTTTGAACAATCATAAGCAATAGCCCTACCAGCAACCCCTGAAAGTACCTGGAACTTGCATTTAGCATCACCTTCTGAGCAGTGCACAAATTTAGTTCCATGTCAGGTTACATTTCATTAAGTACCTGTAGTGGAAAAGGACTATGATTCAAATCAATAAAGCATCATAGCCATTACCTGGATTCAACAGATCCAGTACAGTGATGTAGAGTGCAAACATGTATGTGTAGTCTAATAATAATTAAATTACCTTTTATTTAATATAAATACATTAAGTGTAGCGTAGGCAGAAGTGAGGCTGAGTGTGCAAGGATTTTCATAAGGGCAGCACTACAGGAAACACCACTGAGTTTTTAAAATCAAAAGGGTTCACACCCTTTTGGCCATGAATGTACTCAGCAGATTTTATGGCAATTTCACCCGGAGTCAGCAGTTTTCTCATCTAGGACTTTCTCATCTCAGGCATTTAACTAACGACTTTTCTTGACAAACTGAAGAGAAATAGGTGAGTCTGTAGCATAAATGTACTTTGAGAATGGGGTGCTGGACTCCAAGATGGTGCCCATCTATTCCCATTAAAGTTGCTTACCAAGCACGTAGTGAATGTTCATGGTTGAACAATTAAAACTAAGAGTAATAATTCTCTTTTGTATCATTTGAGGTGACCTGACAACAGTCTTACAGACATCTCGTTTACAATGGCGGTATTAACCAAAATATTTACAATTCATCCTGAGGGGAACATGATGGTGTGTGTGTGTATCAAATTTCAAAATCAACAATGCCTGTCGCCCTCATGATGCCACTGGTAGAGAAGTCAGGGGATCACCAAAGTCATTCAGATTTATCCTCTGGGGACCATGCATTTCCATGCAAAGTTTTATGCCAGTCCATCCAAGAGTTGACTGATAGACTGACTCACTGAGATTGCAGCGTGGCAAAGGAAAGCAAGAGGGGCTTTTATGTTGTATCTCCACAGTTAGCCACTGGGAGAAATTGGCAGCAAGGCACCAGTGTATCAAAGTTCCTTGGTCAGAATAGAGCAGGACTGTAATGGTAGCTAATACATATCAGTTAGCTGACAAATGGTAACCTGTCAGCATGGCCAGGCTCTTTTCTTTAAATTGTAAGAAAATATCAAAACCAACAATGTGTTAGTTTGTCAGTTAATACTTTCTGACAACCCTATGCTGCATGTGGCACTGACCTCCATGCCCACGGGCTCCTACTGAAGATCTAAATCTTTAAAAACACCTCACAAATATAGAGTTTTTATTTTTATTTTTTTAAAGTTCAGTAACGGTAACTTCAACAGCTGGGCACTGTAGTTTTTCGCAAACATTACTCAAACAGGAGGAAATAGTGCATTTGTTGGGGACTATTTTCAGCTGTGGATTAATACACATCAGTTGTGTAGTTAGTGAGTATTTACAGCAGCTGGATGGTGTATGTGGGATTGAGTCAAGATAAAATCCTATGTGGATGAAGGAACATGTCAACCAGACTATGATGGTGATGCTGGTCAGAATATCACCAAAATCATATAGCGATATTAGCATTTGCTCTAGAAACTTCTAAATTTCTCTAAAGAGCAAAAAGGCAAAGTCACAGATCCCTGAGGGACTGCCTCTCGCTTCTCTCTGTGTGTCTAACAAGGTCAGAGCAATGATTCCTCAAGCAGAAAGGGAAAGCCTTAACTCAGCACTAGCACAAAGCACTACCCCAACTGTGATACTATCAGAGACCTATAATACCAGTATTAAACAACACCAATGGCCTCTATGGAATCACTACTTCTCTACTAAAATTATAGATTGAACAACAGACGAAAAAACCAAGCAATAAAGACTGAGACCATGGCATATATAGTAAAAATCTTAAATCTTATAATAAAAGTGTATTTATTTGTGGTGTAGCCATTCTGTATGTAGATAATACAGTAAAAACTACACCATATAGAAACAATATCACAACTGTAGCACCAGTATATTCCTGAGACCGAACAGTTTCAGAGTCTTCTATAGCACAGTGTGTCAGAATACTAACGGTTATGATCAAGGGCACCGAAGCTTTGTGAAAGTGAAAGGTTGGGGAAGGAAAGCACACGTGGTTGTGCTCAATTAATTGTTACAATTTTGGTGACTGGATTTACAAGACAATTCTGGTGCAACACTTCTCAATATGAAATGGGCTGGAGCAGGATGAAAATATTGGCCAAAAATGGTCAATCACCTCTCATCCTCTTGAAAGAAGTACGGAAGTCAAATAAATTGACCTGGCGAGGCGGCTAATGTGCGTACCTCGTGCTTGTGCAGAGTACAGCAGCGGTAGTCAGCTTGGATTCACAGTAGTTACCAGAGATGGCGACCAAGAGTTTTGACCACACGATGTGTAAAAGGAAGTATCACTTATGGCCCTCTTGCAGCACAATTCACATTTCTGATCTGTATGTTCCAGTCACTCACAGGTGTTCCACAAAAGAGCTTAATACATTACTTCTGTGTCAGGCTATCACTTCTTCATTGCTATTTAAATGCCACAAGAAGTGTATAGAATTGTGGCTTCAATAGTCAAGTGAATTTGTGACTGGAAAATTTGATATGATTACTTTTGGCAATGGTATTTTTAGCAATGTTAGCTCAACAAAGATAGATTGCCATGAAATTTTGACATTCATATTCCCAAAGGATGAATCCTAATGAATTTGGTGATCCCCTGACCTTTCCTGTAGCGCCTCCAGCAGGTCAAAATTGTTAGATTACTTGTGAACCTCTGAAGTATCATCAAATCTACTGCATGGATTGGCACGAAATTTTCTACAGACATTCATGGTCCCCAGATGAAAAGTCAGATCACTAAAATCATCAGAATATATTATCTAGTGCCGTCATCAGGTTATAATTTCAGTACATCCAATCCTTTGGTGTATGACCAAATACCTACAAAACTAGTGACATTCCCATCAGCCTTAGTCGTAAAATAAGATAGTGAACATGGTACACATACCTGCTAAACAGCATGCTGATATTAGCATTTAAAGCACTGCTATGACAAAGCACAGCCTCACAGAGTCACTAGCATGGCTGTAGACTCTTAGTCTTGTTATAGCTATAGATGCTTTGCCCCTCAGTGTTGTAGTATCTGCAACTTCATGTGTGGTGCAATGCTTCAGTCTTATCCAGGTCTCTCTTGCAACGCAGATTCTAATCTTAGTGCAAGTTGCCTTGTTAAATAAAGGTTAAACTCTAGTAAACAGATAAACTGATAGACACCCACATCATCACATTCTCTCAACTCTCATTTTCTTGCCAAGTAATTCCCTACTGGACCTTCAGGAACACAGCAGAGCCATTGAATATGGGAAAGCCTCCTTTCTTGCATTATCCACATTTGTATCAAAAATGTGTAGCCATTGCATGTTAGGTCAAAAAAAAAGTTAGGAAGATTCATAAAGCTATAACATCCCGTTAGTCTTTGTCTATGTTTCCTGTTTTACTTTGAAGTCTAATCTTCCGTCATTTCAGTTCCTGCCCTCGTGTTTCTCCCACTCCTGATTGTCCACACCTGCATCCACTCACCTGCCCCTGATTGTGCCTTCAGCCAACCCCGTTATAGTCCCCTGTTATTACTGCTCTATTCTCTCTAGTGTGTTCATCACTTTCCAGCATTTCTTGTGTTAGTTTTCTTGGGTTTTTCGGATTTTGCCTTGTTCTCTGGTTTTTGGATTTGCCTACTCCTGCCTGGATTTGTTTGCTTGTTTGGACCCGCATATGACTGCCTGACTTCAAGTAAAGATTTTGCCTTTTGGAATCTAACCTTGTGTACTGTGTCCTTCTCTGCGCCTGAGTCTTGATCTGCCCAGAAACGTTACAAAGCTCCTACATATTTGCACGAAAATGTAATATACTGGTATCCTTGATATTCTTGAATAATTTCTTATCACAAGAGTGCAGAAAGAACATTTTTTCAGAAAGAATCTGAATGTTACAAAGAACACCAATAATCTCTTCTTAACAACAAATGCATGGGAATTTAACATTTGAAAGGTTCCAATATTTGCACATACACACAAGACATTTTACCACCACACTTTTCATACCTGGCAATTGTGAAAAGTATGGTATCAGTTACCCATCACTGTTTTCTGTTACAGTGTGTAATGAGAAGGAATTGATCCAGGTCTACCCCTCCATAGGGTTTCCATATCAGCTGAGTATAGAAAAGCACGTGTGCTGGCTGAGCTTTTGTTCAAACCAATGTAATCCTCCTTTACTGTGATGGTAACTGTCCTTCAGTGGAGCATGGTGGTAAAGCAAGGCTCTGAGGACTGCCAGGCGGAGTACTCTCTGCTTTGTTCTTCTCTGTTGTTCTTGTTTCTCTCTCACAGGCTTCCACCTGTTCTTGACCTCGCACTGTCCACCGCCAGTCTGTTGATCTTTGACCCCAGCCAATCAGGAAAAGTCAGGAACCTCTTGACCACCTCTTGACCTTCGGGGAGTGAGACGAGTGGTTTATTGTTGTTGTGGTGTGTGTTTGTGTGCTACAGTCTGACACTGTCTGACCTCCCTGATGAGTCTAACTTAAGGTTACTTACTCTGTGTGTGTGTGTGTGTGTGTGTGTGTGTGTGTGTGTGTGTGTGTGTACGCGTGTACCGCATTCTGGACAAATATGAGACAATACAACTTTACAGACCACAGTCATATATTTGTCTTGAACTTTGAAACCTGATTAAACTAGTAGTTATAAATAGAGGTGAAAAATCTACAATTTCAGGTTCAAGATTCCAAACGTCTTTAGCTGTTAGCTGTTTTACCAAAGGTATCAAAAAAACACCTCCCACAGGACAGCAATATAAACTGGTTATGCAGAGGCGTGCTATCTTAAAAATACTCTCAGCTTTGTTTTCACTTCTAATAAAATACAGATCCCTCAGCTGATTCAGAGTTCATGCTAACATGCTAAACTAAGATGGTGAACATGGTCAATATTAAACCTGCCAAATATCAGCATCATAGCATGCAGACATTAGCGTTTAGCTCAAAGCACTGCTGTGCCAAAAAGTAGATAAGTCAAGCACATGTAAAACTTCTATGGACACAAATGTAGCCAAAATAATTACTTTACTAACACAAATGCATCTTGACAGACTCTGGAATATGTCTGACTTTTCTTTATAAATTAAAAACAACTCTGTCTTATATATACGTATATAAATATATGTATCTGTTGATGTAACACAACCCTCTGCAGGTCAGTTCATTGCAAAAACCCCATGTATGATATTGACCTACAGATGTGCTGTTTCAGTTAAAATAAAGTCCATTTAACGTTTTTTTATGTAAGCTTGGGTCATTTATAGAGAATCTGAAACTTGCTCCTATAAATTCTTCTAACGCATAAACACTGAGCTGGAGACAGTAGTAAAATGACACAGATCCAGCAGACTGACTGAAATGCATCTTTAATGAGACGTCACTTGATATGGCAGAGCTGCTGCAGAGTCACTCCTGCCCCCTGGTGGCTGGCTCTGACACACATAGCTGTGTTTGGTGTGACTGAGTTCTCTGAACGCTTTGTGGATCCTTCTTCCTCTGCAACCCGAGGCCACTCTGAAGGGCCTGACGAGCCAAACGCAGCCTGGTTTCAGCTTCAACAATGACCAGCAGTAACACGGCTCACTTCCATGTTGACCAAACTGGCCCACAAAGGAGTGAACTACTTTCAGGTTAGTTCATTTTATCCAACACTGTGCTCTGTGTGGGTGCTTCAGTATCATTCACTTCCTGACCAGGACAGGATAGGACTGTTTATCTACGGCCCCTGACCTCCACCTCCAAACTCCAAGTCACTCCTCAGCAAACATGCACACACACACTCTCTGTCAACAACTCGGTCAGTCAGTATGCACACTGTCGGCTGATAAGGTGCTGCCCCCAGCTGTACATGACAAAATAATATTCTACAGGACACCTGTCAAAACTCTCAATATGACATTTTCAAATGAAAGTTTGAAAATATAAATTATAATTTAATATAAATTAACCTAACATACAGAATGTTTAAACAGAAGCCTACATACTAAATGAAAAAAAGATTTATTTAAAGAACAGTGGATATTAACTAAGTACATTTACTCAACTGCTGTTCTTAAGTACCATTTTGAGGTGCTTGTATTTTACCCGAGTATATCCATTTGATGCTAGAAGCATAAAGTTCAATTTCACTACATTTCAGAGGTCCATTTTTAATTGTCCATTTGTGTGACAGTTATAGTTTCCAGTCACTTTACGGATTAAACATCTTCATTCAAAACATATCATTATATTAAAAGATATGACTCATTGTTAGGTGAAAATGCCCAACACATCATAAAGTATAAAATTAGTTCAAGCTTCACCAGTTACAACATTTAAACGCTACTTGCATGTTAATAATAACATTCTATTGATATAATATATGAGATATAATGTATATACATGACAAACCTCTGCCTAATAACTTCTTCTAATTTTGATACTTTAAGTATATTTTGATGCTATACTATACTTTTACTTCTAATGGAGTATTTTTAAATTGTGGTATTGCTACTTTTACTGAAGTAAAGGGTCTTGATACTGATATTTTCCACCACTGGAAAACTGGTATAATGACTTCAGGGACTGCAGAGGAGATTTGTCAGCTTGGGCTTGGACACTACAAATTTACAACAGAAAGTCAGTGTTAAAGTGGGAGTGTGGAGTGTTTGAAAGATGTGGGTAAGCCCTCTACTGGACCTGTCCTGACTGACAGTTGCCTTGGCTGTTGCTTCAGAAGCAGTGCACATCACCTGCCTTCCATGACACCTTGAGGCAGAAAACTTTTCTCTTCTTCCTCCTGTGAAAACTAAAGGTTACCCTCAGTCCAGCCCTGGGGACTGGTTCATCTTTAGCATCTGCAGCCGTCTCTGCAGAAAAAATGGCCTTGTTTCCTAAAGTCATCCTCCTCATACTGTAGATGTTAAAATGATAGAGGCTAATATATTACAACGAGAAACCAGCTATTTGGTGTGTAAAGGTCTTGGTCAACAGTTCAACAGTGCACACTGTATCCACCTGAACTCTGTGTGATGACATCTATCCCAAGTGATAGGCCTGTAAGATGTGAATATTTTGGATATACGTGTATTACTGTACTCAATGTGAGGCGTGAATACAGACAACTCTTTGTTCTAAAACAGAGACTTGACTGGAAACTTTGTTTTGTGAGCCAGAAACTAACCAAGCCATCACTGAGTCACTTGTCAGCCCCCTGTTAGTCATGTTTCCAGCCATAAAAGACTGACTTAAAACTGCACTAATCAATATTTTTATAAGAACAATGGAACAAACCACTATGTGTAATGTGAAAGGGGTCCCTTTAGTAGTCATGAACCCACAGATAATTATCACCAGACTTTGCAGTCTACAGAGCATTTTAGCATTTTTGAGCTCATTGTTTTGGTTTTACAGCCTGCAACTTTTTTGTTTTGATTCAGTCTCACTGCTCTCATCAACCCTATTTCCATCAGCATTATATTATTATATATTACATTATATAATATACAGTATGTTATGCAGTCCAGTAATGTAAAACACAACTCATATTTATCTTTTTCCATTTTTTTCTCATATTGTACTCATTTTGCAACTTAAATTATGAATCAGATTTGGATTTTAGGTTTAACCCAGTTCATCCTGGCATCTTTTACCCGCTTGAGGGTAGGCTGAAGGCCTTCACTCTGTATGTAGAGAATATAACATTAGTTTTACAAATATTACAAATATTCTGTCCAGATAAGAGGAAACAACAGGAATGTCATTCCATACATTTTGAATACACTAAACATAGTTGAGCATGAAAGCTCATTCCTGATACACAGTACGTGTATGTATTTATGGATATACCTATTCTACCTCACCTTTGTCATGACAAATAAAGGAGTAATGATACATGAGGTTCTCAGAATGAACGGTCGGGACTGTGATGAAACCAATTCCAGTTCCAGACTATATTTTATTTGGATATAGATTTTTAAATAACACTAGGGCTGCAACTAACTAATTATTTTCATTAACGATTCATCTGTTGTATTTTAGATTCATGGATTCATCATTTAGTCTATAAAATATCAGAAAAAATAGTTAGATATGCGCGTCATGATTTCCCAGAGGTCAATTTGAGGTCTTCAAATTGCTTGTTTTGTTCAACCAACAGTCCAAAAGCCAAAGATATTCAATTCACAATGATATAAAAACAGAGAGAAGCAGCAAATCCTCACGAAGTGGAACCAGAGAATGTTTGGCATTTTTGCTTGATGAATAATCATTAAATGGTTGTCGGTTAATATTCTGTTAGATCAACTAACTGTTTAAGCACTAAATGATATGATTAATCATATAATAATGAATTAAGTTCATGAATACTGCATATCACCAGGACTAATTTCAGTTTTAAAAGTGACTATGACAACCTGTTCAATTTTCTTTCAATAGTAGGAGCTGTGATTGGCCAGAATCCTGCCGCCACATAGCAGCTAGCCAATCCAAGCGCCAGCTGTTGCTCTGTGGGTTGGACTGCAATTCATATTTAGATTGCACACAGTTTACACATCTTTCAATTAAAGAAAGTTGCCTTTAAATTAAATCAAACACAAAATGTAAAGTGTAAATGTTAAAAATGGAATATGACAATAAATGAAATAAAAAGTTATTGAAAAAGATTCAAATAAATCTAATTTGATTTTAATATTTGATTATTAATTCATCATTTAAATACAGAATAAGGAAATGGAATTCATGACACTTTTTTTTTTTAAACTGAGTTTTGGAATGCATCTTTTAAATTGTATTTATAATAGTTTTTTCTGATTTGTCAATTTATGAATCAATTATCAGAATCAGAATCAGAATCAGATTTATTGCCAAGTAGGT
>LKNJ01007419.1:0-12542 GCA_002120245.1 Maccullochella peelii
TATACACATATATATACATATATATATAAAAACAAGACAGAGATACTGGCAGAACTGTCACATTTGAAAAGAAAGAATATCAGGATTATAACGTTCACGGGAAATTATTTTGCTATACTTACTGTACTGGACTTTCTTTAGCTATCACTGTTTTAGATTCTCTGTCTCCTCAGTTTGAGCTTGACCTAACTCCACATCTTTAACATGCAGACGTGAAATGACCACAGTGGACATTCCTATGGGGACTCAGCAGGGTATTTATTTTAGCTTTTTAAACCTCATAGTATTCGGTACAGAATGCTGTCAGTATTTCGTTCCATTATTTTTTATCCTCAGTGATATCAGGGGTATATCAGGGAAGCTGGTTGAATGGTGACGAGATTGTATACATCATAATACTTGTGTATGTGTAATATATATAACACAAAAGTCTGATAACACAACTTTCTGCTGTTGCAGGATGACAAGGAGAAGAAGAGGCTTGAGCTTCTGGAGAGGAAAAAGGAAAACCAGCGACTTCTGGATGAGGAGAGTGCTAGGCTGAGAGGCAAATCCCAGAAGGAGGCTGGATCTGGAGGAAAAGTGACTCGTGCCCAGATCGAGGAGGCACTTGAGAACGAGCAGCAGCAACAGGATCAGAACCAGCTCAAGCCGAAAGGTAAAGTTTTGTTTGAAGATGACGACAAAGTACACTGGTTAGAATAAGGATGAAACTTTAGTGGAGATCAGATACAATCCATCAGCGTTGGCAGTTTTGAGGATCAAATCAGTACATTGTCTTTTCCATGACACCACCTTTGTCATGTTTCAAATAACATTTCTTCCCACAGAAAAGAGCCACCTGGAGATTCCACTGGAGGAGAACGTGAACAGAATTATCCCTGATGAAGGAACCGTGGAAGCCAGAACAATAGAAGATGCCATCGCCGTGCTCAGGTACTGATCGTTCACCATTTGTTCTGTGTGTGTGACATCCTGTTGTCCTTGTGATTACTCTGATGTTGATTTGAATTAAGTTTCTCAGGCCTATAAAACGGCAGCGATGACTTGTGAATGTTAACAATTCAATGTTACATTCTCTCTCCCTGTCTCCAGCATGGAGCCTGAGGACCTGGACCACCACCCGGAGCGGAGGATGAAAGCAGCGTTTGCTGCCTATGAGGAGGCCAACATGCCTCGCCTAAAAAACGAGAACCCCAACATGAGGTTGTCTCAGCTGAAGCAACAGTTGAAAAAGGAGTGGATGAAGGCGCCAGAGAACCCCCTGAACCAACGCTTTGCCAGCTACAACTTAAAGTGAATGCACTCTTTCCCCCCATTACTTCATTTGAAAAATGTCTGCCTATGCACATTGGAGACTTCTATTTAGAAATGAAATAGTTGCTGACGAGAGCTTCACCACTACCCGCCCAGAAACAATCTCTCCAATGCCAGAGGACTCGGCTTTGTTGTTCCATTAATTAGCAGGGAGAAGTTCATTTTCCCCTATCAAGGTCACAACTGATCACCGTGTCTGTGCACATTGAATAAATTGAATTACATTCTTTTTTTTTTCTAACACTTCTGGGGAGGTGGGAAGCAAGATGTTTTGAGAGTAACTTATTAAAGTTCACCACTCGATCATCAACATCCCTTTTTGCTTTTAAATGCCAGACTTCTCCCTTGTTGTTACGAGGCACATAAATCACGTCACACACTGAAGTCAAACATTTTTGCCATCTGCTGATGTTGTGCAATGCTTATTCTGAAAAGAAGATGGAGTTACAGAGTTCAAACTTTACTTTTAATTCACAGAGAAAGTTGACTATACTGTAGTTTAGTGTCCAGGGTAAAAAAAAAAAACACTCACCAGAAGAAAGTTGTGGTAGATTTAAAATAGCTGCAGCTGGAAATGACATTTTTTCTGTCCTTTTAGTTACTTTGGAAAGTGACTAACCAGTTTCTTAGAAGGAGCCGTTTGCTTAAATAGCAAAACAGTTGGCATTGGATATTGCCAGTGGATTAAGAGTCTTTCCTTGAAAATACACTCGTTCAAAGTCTGTTTTATACCAAGATATCTTAAGTGTATTTTAGGCATACAACAACAATGCCTAACCCCTTTAATAACGACATCGCATTTAATCTAAAATATGACTGGATGTCCAAGTTGTGCAGGTTTACTCCCCATAACAACTTTTTTTTCTTTCTGTTGTCATGTCTGTCAGCCAGATGACAAGGACCCACAATGCTCTGGAAGACAGTCTGTTAAATGCTGCAAATATAAAATGTTACATGCATTGTTACTGCTGACGGTCAAGTTGGTGCCATTGTCTCATTACCTGCAGTGACAAATGGCAAATGCTGAAGCTCAAGTATTCACACAAGTATGATTTGTTCACTGGCTGTTTAGCCTTGTGAATGCCTGATATAATGGTTAGCTGATGTCTCCCCTGCAGTATTTTAAGGTGTCGTCCTCAGCTAGGTTTGCTGGACTGGTCATGGAGTTTCTCGTAAAACCCAAATGTGACACTTCATTCAACGCCAGAGTGAAGAATGAACATCAGATCTTGTCAGAGGCCTGGTATATCTACTTTTACCAATAAAAATAAACTGTCACTTCATTGCCTTATAACTCAACTGCAGAAATAGAGAACTAAATCAGCTACGTTTACAGGCTGACAGATGCTCTATAATATTAGCACAGAAAAACATCAACAAAATATTCTATATATATATATATATATATGTTTTATTGATTTTTTAACCATCTCCAGGCCTAAAACTGTGGCTGAATTTGGCCTCCCTTCTCTAGCAGACCCTTTGGCCTTTAGCCAGCTATGACTCCTATTATCTTCACCAATTTAGTGCTCTCGTGAAATGAAAGTGGATGGTGACTTCTGAAAACAGAGGACCCAGGTTATGATCACACTCTGAGCTGTGTTGGTGCTGCATTTAAATTGTGATGCAACTTTCCTTACCTCACTTGTCACAAACCTGTTTTGTGACCAAAATAAGTCATATAAAGTGCAGAACTGGGTCATACACTGCTATTTGGAGAACATTTTCTGGTAGTCTTCACAACAAAACAACTTATTAGGGTAATACTATTTTTTCATTTCCAGAATTATTTATGTATGATTTTGATTAAACACAGCCATGGTAGTAGTTTTTAAATTAGTTTTGTATGCATTTACATGGCCAGCAATGGTGTCCAATGCTGCCGTTGGTCACAAAGGTTTTCTCCAGCGCAGCAACATTCATATACTGAGCTGCTGAGGCAGCAAGCTGTAGGCTTTGTAGATTTGTCTCATGCCAGGTGGAGAGACAGAAAGCAGGGATACAAGCTGAGCTTTAGCAGCCTAAATGTAAGTAACACATAGGTAAAACAAGATAAACAATTACTAAACTAAAATATCTGCAGTATTATTTGGGAAATGGGGTTTAACCACACAACAAGGCTCTTCCACAGGCCTGAAAATTAAAGGAAAATATAAACAGCCATTTACAGGTTTTAAATGCTTGGATAATGTAAAAATAATTTTGATATGGCCAATAATCAAGAAAAGCAATTACGTTTCTGGAAATAGTTTGTGTTTTTTAAATACGTTGAAAGGCATCAGACCTGTTTCATGTTTGCAGATCTTTATTTCTAAATAGCAACAACAACAAAAACTTGTTGAGAAAACACCACCACTCCTGCTGACTGAATGTAGATTTTGAGGAGATAGACAAAGTTGTTCATGTTGTTCCATTTGTTAGCTCATCTAGGACACATCTGAGGAGGCCCCGTGCTCACAGGCGTGATTCATTCAGAACTAGATTTAAAAATGGCCACCTTTGTCCAGCCAGGCTCTTGTGGCGGATGAGATAAGAGACTGTGCGAAGGCCTTTGAACCGCAGAGCTTCAATGACAAGTTCAACTGACCTTTTATTTTCCTTTTTGCATTGAAAGCTACACGTTCCTTTTCTTTCCCCTAGCAACCAATCAGTCCACTCCCAATTTATAGGGATTTCTTTGAGCTTCTGCTTGTGATGTTCCGCCTTAACACTCTGGTCTGATGTTACAGGTTTTTGTTTTTCTGCGTCCTAACCTGTTGCTGCACCCTCCCACTCCCTGTCTTATTTGCATGGCAACCCTTTACCAGGCCAGCTGCTGCTGCCCTTTTCTTTCTTCATGTTGAATTCTAATCATTACTTTCAAAGGAAAGCGTCTCCAAAGCTCCTTTATCAAGTGTTCATACTGGGAGGAGACAAGCGGCTGTCCAACACCCACTCAGGCTGCTCTTCTTCTTAACACTTCTGTTCTGCAAACTGGGAGCATTTCCTATTTGTAACCTGCTTTTTCAAGTTTGGAGAAAAATAACATATGGAAGAAGAAGGTAAGGATCACCAGTATTAGTGGGTATTTGCTCATGTATTATTTTTATTTATTAAGGAGAAAATTATAAGAATTGAGATGTTAAATTGCAGTTGAAGGGTTAAAGTCCAAAATAAGACAACCACTTGAAATAATTAAGTTTGCACTCTTAGAAAATGATTAGCACCCATGGAAAATGATACCTAAATTGTAAAGCAAGATAAACTATTACAGTTCTCATGCTGTTATCTTTCAGTATTAATATTTACTCAGGGGTTTATTTAAGAGTCAACACACTTAGACGCCGTTGGCTCACTTTTTTATTTGCAGGATGACAATCTACCCATCTTTTTGGGCTGGGCTATACGAGTTAAACATATAGTACACAACATGTACATCGCATCAGGATGACATCTGAAAATACAAGGATAAATCTACTTGTCTAAAAATGTGACAATTTTGTGGGTTTCAGTGGTTGAATGGTGATCACTGACTAGAGTTCTTAGTTTAGGATGCTTTTTCTCAGTTCTGTTTTGTCACAGTAGAAATTATATAATAGATAACACAAAATGACATCCACTTCTTAAACCTTTGTAGTAATTTAAGACACAATAACACTTAACAATTCTAAATTATGAATTTCTTTCCTCCAAGCTAGGTAAATAAGGTGTGAAACATCAGTATACTCTGAGCCTTTCCGATTTCCATGTCCACTAGACTAACATAAGAGGGGGGTCACATCTGCTTTTGACAGAACATTTCACATTCATAACCAGCTGAGCATACAATTTGAGATTAAACAAATCGTTGCTTTTATAACAGTGATGGTTTTGCCTTGAATAAATACTCTGTGTGAAAGCACAGGAGTGTGTATTATTAGTCAAATAGCCAACTGCTGTATTTACATTTTAAGGATTAAGTACTTTTGATTAACCTTTTCCCTGCAACGTTTCACATTGAGTAAAGGGAATTATTGAGGCCAAAGACAGACAAAAATCAGAGATACAAATGCCACACCAGAGTTTTAAAATACTATTGTTTCTTCTGTTGCCTGTGAAGACAACATTTTAGAGTTAAGAAAATTTGGGAGCACTTTTAGATGTTTCTGTTCTGCATGGGTCATTCGGGGATCCTCCTGCAGTTTGTGGCAAAAAGGATCCTCCTCTTTCTCATCTTCCCTCTTTCTTTCCAGTTACATGTGAAGAATGATGTGTGTGTGATCTCATTTCAGCTCTGCAGTGATGCCATGAGGTTGATTCTGGTTAAACCCACCAATGCAACGCGACGTCTTGACTCAACGGGTGAAGTCTTCAGTGATGGGGTCCATGAGCATTGTACCTCAGGAGGTCCATCACCTCTGACAAAAACTCCTGAGGTGGGGGTGCGCGATCGATACTCAGGTACCTCTGTGGAAGCACCGTCTTCCCCACAGGAGACGAGTCTGTGCTGTGTTTCATCTTCACCCCACGAAAGGTCTAATGGAATCAGTCCACCAAGATTTTCAGCTCAGATGTCGCCACTGAAAACCCAAAACCTAACCTTATCACAGCTGAGTGACCAGGACTGGCTGCTACTTTGTGGCCAGGTTAGCAGCGTAGATGATTCACCCTCAGCTGAGAGAGCGGAGACCAGTGTGGGACATCCAAACCACAATGACAGATGTGGTTGTTCCTGTCCTGATGCACACCAACAATCAGATCCTTCTAGTTTTCATCCTCAATCAAAAAAGGGCACCATCCAAGACTGCCTCACCAGAGTTTCAAACAACACAAGTCTTTCATCTTCACCACACACCCAGCCTTTCTCTCAAAGCACCCATGTTCCAACCACTTGCCAGGTTTTACCACAGCAAACAAACCAAAGGGATCTTTTGAAACCTGCAACAAACCATCCACAGGATAATTTCATGCTCCAGTGCAGTGACCAAGAAGGTCGAAAGGAGCTATTGCAGCAACAGCCTTGCAATCATTTTAAACTTAAAGAAAGCAGCCAGGCAACTTGTCCAAATTTATTCAACATCCCTCTGAACTCCATCGAGTGTGCTGAGACAAATCAGAAACATTACCAACACCCTCAGCCTGCTGTCACTGCAGACCTCAACTGGAGAGAGCTTTTTGGTAAAGAACCACTGTTAGTTCAGCAATGTCAAAAGCAAGACACTGACTGCTCAACATGCGGTGATCAAACCTGCAAGTCGCCTGGCGATCCCTCCATCATCCTCAAGTACCGTCATCTCCCTTACAACCCTTTAACCAGCACTCCACGGGTGAAGAGGTCCTCTACTCCAGCCAGGAACAAAAGTATACAGTCCTTCTCCACCAGCCAATATAGTTCACTTGAGAACCAGGATTTAGTAGGGGAGAGGGCTAGACAGCGTCAAAGTCAGGTATGAATCTTTCTTTAAATGTTGCAGCTTTCTGACTTGGTGTGGGAGATCATTTCCCAAAAAAAAAAAAAAAAAGTCTTATAGAAATGCTGGGCAACTTTATCAAGTGGCAGCATTATACCTGAACTTCATTACCCGTGCATGTTAAAAAACAACAACCTTGAAATACATCTTGAATGACATCTTACCAGTCTGTAATTTAAAGGTAGTGAAGGAACAAGACAGCAAAATAAGACAAAAACAAAGTGCTGTTTAGGTCTGAGTACACAGCATTGTTTTTACATTGTTTTTACATTTTGAACAAGATTTTCTACCAAAATCTGACATCAGAAATGACTTTATACAACTAGAGTGATTCCAAAGCATGAAAGTTGGGCGTTGATGCAGTGCTCTTTTAAAACCTTTGCTTTGATTGTCCCATGAAGGCAGTTTGGTTTGCATGCAAAATTTGAAACAAGCATTACAAATAATTTTATTATGCTGTATATCACACTTAAAAAAATTAAGTCCAGTTCCTGATCGTAAAGGCAAAAGATATGTTCTTATTTTTGCAGTCTTCTTTCTCGCAGCATACAGTATGTTGTCTGATTAATTGCGCGCCCTGTGCTGACTGTCTTACTTTTTTTTACAGACAAACTATCAGCATCTCAGTGGATCAAAACTCTCCCTCCTTAAACACACTCCTCCACCTTCTGACACCTTAGAAACTGGTGACATAGTTAACGGGGATGCAGTACGACCGCTGAGCAGCCATGGCACTTTACGATCCAGTCTTGCTGATCTGCACTCAGGCCAGCAGCCTCTTCAGCTTCTTCACAGCGCCATCCTGGAGGACGCCTTCTCCAAAGTCATCAGAGAAGATTCCAGCAAGGCCAACAGTGACAACCTGACCAAGGAGGAAGGCAGCGTACCACAGAAGAAGACCAAGGATATTAGCTACCGGCTGGGTCAGAGAAGAGCTCTCTTTGGGAAGCGCAAACAGTTGAGCGACTACGCGTTGGTCTGTGGGATGTTTGGCATTATCGTCATGGTGATCGAGACGGAGCTGTCGAGGGAATATTACAGCAAGGTACTGTAGTCCTCTTCAGACTCACTTTATTTATAAAATATAACAGATGTGCAAAAAAATGTACTGTTGAGAAGGTTTCATAGAGCATTATGATACTTTGTACAAGGATAACAGGCTCTCATCAGTGTGACCAAATGGGGCACCCTTCAAATTACCCCATTAATGCCAACATAGCAACTGTGTGATTTTGTGGGCAGACATCACCTACTTTATTTGTTTTGGTCAGTCAGTGTGTCTTCACAACGGTCTGCACTCACCATGTTCATGTTGTTGTCTCCATTATTTACAGGAATCCATATATTCATATGTGCTGAAAGGCCTCATCAGCCTCTCTACTGCCATTCTTCTTGGACTCATTGTGATGTACCATGCAAGGGAAATCCAGGTATGTGGATGAATTAAGAGAACTCCATTCATACCATATGGTCCTTGGTTCCCATGGTAAACATTATTATTATCCTGGAGAACCTAATACCAATATTCTTAGTACTCTGACTGGAAAGAATTGCCAAGTAAACCATGTGGTTCATCTGATTTGTGGTACATCCTGGGGCACAAAAGTCTTCAGAAAATATTGTTTCGCAGTATGCAGTGGATGCTCTACTGGCTCCGTTAGATAAAATGCCAAAAATAGGCAAACAGTGCTTAACTAGTCACCACTTAATTCTGAGTTAAAGTTTGACTATTATCAAGGAACATCCAAATTAGTAAATGCATCATTAATATTTCTCAGTTCTCCAGTCAGTTCATCACCCTAAAATCTTCTCTTTTCTTCTCTTTTCTTCTCTTCTTTCTACAGCTCTTCATGGTGGACAACGGAGCAGATGATTGGAGGATAGCTATGACCTTTGAGCGGATTCTCTCTGTTGTATTGGAGCTCCTTATCTGTGCCATCCACCCAATCCCCGGCCAGTATGTGTTCACCTGGACTGCTCGACTGGCCTTCAGCTACACAGCATCAGTAGCGGACGCTGATGTCGACATCATCCTCTCTGTGCCGATGTTCCTGCGCCTCTACCTGATCGGCCGGGTCATGCTGCTCCACAGCAAGCTGTTCACAGACGCTTCCTCCCGCAGCATTGGGGCGCTCAACAAGATCAGCTTTGACACTCGTTTTGTCATGAAGACTCTGATGACCATCTGCCCCGGCACAGTCCTGTTGGTCTTCAGCGTGTCCTGTTGGATCATCGCAGCATGGACTGTGCGCGTATGTGAGAGGTATCAGCTTAAAAATTCGGAATTTCTCACATCACTTTTCCTTTTCTTTCTTTAGCAACCAAATGTATTGCTTCAATATCATAGGTTTGCGTATTTTCCATGTTATTGAAATGGTGGATATTATTTTGAGAAACCAAAATCAGTGCGAGTCTACTTGTAAAACATCATCTCTCAGTGTTTAGGATTTACATCAACTGCTGTTACAGCCACGTGTCGTGTCTCTACAGGTATCACGATGCACAGGAGGTGACCAGTACCTTCCTTGGAGCAATGTGGCTGATCTCCATCACCTTCCTGTCCATCGGCTACGGCGACATGGTCCCTCACACCTACTGTGGGAAGGGGGTTTGCCTGCTGACAGGAATCATGGTGAGATTTGTACAGATACAGTACAACCAGACATGTGGTGGAGGGTAATCCCAAAATCATCATACACACTATTGCCAAAATACATACTACAGTATAGCAACATTTTTTTGGCCTTAAATATATAGTAAATCTCATAATTTGTAAATATATTTGTATAATTTGTATCAAACTGATGCAAATTATTTGAAGGAATAAGCAAAGAGAAAATATTATATACATAGCAAACTTTTCTTAAAATGTGATACATTTTCCAGAGGCTGTGTATAGTTTTGCTGTATTTTTACCATAGTAAAAGGCATTATATTTTTACCTAACACCTCTCTATTATACATGATTATTGTAGTTTTTAGTGTCACTAACCACTGCTCTTCTCCTCAGGGAGCGGGGTGTACAGCCTTAGTAGTCGCCGTTGTTGCACGGAAGTCAGAACTCACCAGAGCAGAGAAGCACGTCCATAACTTCATGATGGATACTCAGCTCTACAAAAAGGTCTCTTTACACTTGAACCTTATTTTTAATATTAACAGTAAAAGTTCAGTCTGAAAAGTAATAAAATGTTTGCTTTTTTGACCATATTGGGTCGGTGTATGTTTTGTCTGATTTATGTCTCAACAAACCTAACAGAGGAACCAAATCAACAGTCAACAAAACAATGTGATACAGCATACCAGCAAAATAAAATAAGGAAACAAAACAAAGCACATGATGCAAACATGACTTATTGTAAACACTTTTGGAAACAATTCATTACATTCCTATTCTGCTGTTTCATTTGCATGATATTCTGTCCTCCTCAGATAAAAAACACAGCAGCCAATGTGTTGAGGGAGACGTGGCTCATCTACAAAAACACCAAGTTGGTCAAAAAGATTGACCGTTCCAGAGTACGCCACCATCAGCGTAAATTCCTGCAGGCCATCCACCAGTAGGTATAAATATATCATCACCAGGGAGTGCAGAGTTCAGACAAACAGAAAAGTCTGTTTCAATAATATGGTAGATAGGTACAGTTTTCTGGCATGTTAATTCATATAATTATGTAGGTTATGACTGTACTCTGCATTTATTTCACTCAGCACAAAAATGACTTTGGGTCTGATTTTGAATTTTAGACTGCGAACAGTCAAAATGGAGCAAAGGAAACTGACTGATCAGGCCAATACAGTTGCTGATCTTGCCAAGGTTTGTATGGGCAGTATCTTTCACAGTTTTTCTTTGGCTGGTGAAAAGTAAGTTAAATCTTGTTTTCTTGCTCTTTTTAGCCACTGCAACCAGTAGATAAAATTACAACTTTTCTGCATTCATAATGTATATGTAAAAATATGTCTTATATAACTTGGGGAGAGAGGTTCCCCACTTCTGATGTCTCTTCACATGGACCACAGCATGCTGTAATGTCAGATGTGTGTTCTGTCCTCCCTGTTGCCTTTCCAGACTCAGAACATGATGTATGATCTGGTGTCGGAGCTGCAGCATCGTAGCGAGGAGCTGGACAGGAGGATTGTAACTCTGGAAGAGAAACTGGACTCCATCCTCCTCAGTGTGCAGTCGCTGCCCGTTGTGCTTTCTCAAGCAATAACAAAGCTACAAAAGGATTTCCTGGACGACCTGGCCTGTCGTGTCCACTTCCTGTCATCCTCCCTGAGCTCTGAGTGCTGTTCAGTCCCTGCCAGGCAGCTCTGTCCAGGATCCACCACACCGGACACTCAATACAGCTCATAGGCCTCACTTGGGTGGTTTTCCTCTTAGTCTGCAACCTTTTTTCATGCTGGGAAGGATTTTCTCAACATGCACACTCTTTTTTTTTAAGTAGTGCTCTGCTACACATTCATATAGTTACACACATTCACCCCTGGGAGCAATAATGATCTGTGCCAGCTAAGATTTCAGAGCTTCTAATTGCTCATGAGAAGTGTAGTCTCAGATGGTCAGACAAAACTATTATGATTGTGCCAAATGCCACGTTAAACCCTAGAGGGGAAGAAACGTTGCTGTCAGGGCACCTAGACTTTAGAACACTTTGCCTGAAGGAATAACATTAATTTAACACTTGTTTCAAGGGCCACCTGAATACTCGTATTCATTTGCTTTACTCACATCCTTGTTTTTCTTTTTGGTTGTTTTGTGTTCATTTGAGATTTAATTCCCGTATGGTGACTTGCTGCTGCTTGTAACTTTTCTAGTGTAGGCCTGGTATCTGTATTTTTTAAGTTGTAAACTTAAAAATCTTACAAGAAACATGAAATAGAAATAGAGTTGATTTATATTTAATAATTAGGGGACATAATAGTTCTGAAACCTTCCTTTGTGTTTCACTGGCCTACACAACATTAATATTTTAGTCTGTATGTGTGAAGCAGTTGGGTTTTAGACATCATATCATAGAGACTCTCACAGGTGATGTATACTTTGCAATATTTACATCTTTTAATTTTTGTAGCAGCCACACAGTATTTTATTTTAGACTTCTTTTAATACAGTCACTGGTAATAAAGACTTGTTTCCCCCAGAACTCAAATTCTGTGTTGTTCTACTCACTCATTAAAAAATACATGTAGGCTCCTGTTGTAGGTTTTTTTTGTTTGCCTGGGCAGGACTCGTGAGTAAAGTGACACTTCTTTTGGGAAATGGCATAACACAAAACGAAGGCAAATATACATACAGAGGGGTCTAGGTTTTAGGAAATTAATTTGTGTCTGTCAGGTAAAAAAGCTGCGTCCATCAAGTTTGACAGCTGGACTCAATAAGTATGACAAGCCCAGACCAACAGAGCAAATTTACATGTTTTAATTGTTATTTTTATGACATCTTTTAATTGATGGTTTACACTAGAGAGTGACAGGAAACATTGGAAGACTAGACTTGTGCTGGGGATGCCCTGATTCAGTGAGCCACAAGGACACCCCAACAAAAACTTTATTATGTAGTCACTAAACAAGACGGAGAGATGTAGCTGAAACAAGTGACAGAAGCAGTGTATATAGCATTTTTGCAAGAAAACACACTCTCTCCTATGTACCAAATACAAAAACTCCTCTCACACATACACCTACTTATTTTCAGTGCTCCAACTAATCGTATTTAGACTAAAAAGGAAAGTCACTGTTAACCCTCATGCATCATTATGGACATTTTTGTCCATTTGAGCAAATTTTTCCTCTTGA